>JBBPBX010014672.1:0-19845 GCA_038048925.1 Garcialebias charrua | reverse complement strand
GTGTGTTCTTTCTGCATGTGTTTGATATTTACAGACTGCGTGTGTACTCATTTGCACTACTGGCTTAATAATTGTTAATTAGAGAAGTTAAGAGAACTTTGTGGTTAATCTTGGTAAAGTGCCTGCAAAAACTTTTCCCCCCTCACGGAAAAAAAAAATCACTTCCCATGACATGGCACATGTGCCAAGCACACACACAGACAAAATCACACACACACACACACACACACCTATAAAGTGCTGCATCTTCCATTGTTTTCTCCCACCCTCTTTTACACGCACAACGCTTTTCCTTGCAGGAAACGTAATAACTATGCCGTTTTAAGTCTCTGCCACCACTTGGCAAAGCTGTTCCTCAGTCTAGTGGTTCTACACTTAATGCTCCTCAATCTTTTGCACAAGGGGAGCGGGGCAAAAAGTGTGTGTGCTGGGAGAATTGTTCAAATTCTCTGTCGGGTTAGTGAGGCCTTTGAAGTATAGGGGGGAACACTTTGGTGTCCTCCCGTTCCCCTCTCCTTCCCCTCAGTCACCTCATAAAAGAACGCTCCTGTCAACACTGCGTGCAGCGTGGCAATTACCCATCATGCTTGCCGTTTTCTCACGCTTTGCCAAGTGGTGGCAGAGACTTAAAACGGCATAGTTATTACGTTTCCTGCAAGGAAAACGGCAAGCATGATGGGTAATTGCCACGCTGCACGCAGTGTTGACAGGAGCGTTCTTTTATGAGGTGACTGAGGGGAAGGAGAGGGGAACGGGAGGACACCAAAGTGTTCCCCCCTATACTTCAAAGGCCTCACTAACCCGACAGAGAATTTGAACAATTCTCCCAGCACACACACTTTTCGCCCCGCTCCCCTCGTGCAAAAGATTGAGGAGCATTAAGTGTAGAACCACTAGACTGAGGAACAGCTTCTACTCTGAAGCTGTTCGACTCATAAATCCCTAACCAGGATTATCACTGTTGTAGTGATACACCTCATCTCTGATATTCTGTCTTGACCTTCAAGTACACCTCTCTGCATCTCTCTGAAACTCTCAGTGTTACACCTTCTTGAAACTCTCAAGGAGACGAGTGGACACTTATATTTTTTACAATTATTTTGAATTAATGGACACTAATTAATCAGATTGAACTTTCTCTTTAATGTGTGTTAATTCAGAATTGATCTACAGTATATTTTGTCATTTTAATGATGATCTGTTACTTTCATGAGTTTTGACCCTTCTGCTGGTTTATTTCTGCAGAACAAGCAGGCTCTGAATCTAAAGGCACAGTTCAGGGTAAACTTTTAACTTGCAACTTCCTTCTCTGTTTTGTCTGTGAAAGTTAGCCATAATATTCTCTGTGCTCACAAGCAGGCCATCTGGCCGATTCTGTAAACAGTTTTCCTGTTGTCCGTCAGAGACAGTTCTGCCTATGAGATGAAAACCCATCTCTTATTTTGTTAAAACCAGCCAATAGTTATTAAGGAGGTGGGGGAGACCCCGCCTCCCATATAAAGGTGCACTTCCTATTTTGACTTTAGAGTCGGAGGGAAGAACATCCTAAGAACTTGGTTTCTTCTCTGGAAAAAGCTGGAGACGTTCCGGTCATTGTGTCAACTAGACCCACGTTTCAGCTGGAGTTACAGTAAAGCTTACTGTAACTCATTCACTCATCTTCTGGAAGAATTTGTTTTCTGAAGTTTTATTTTGAAAAATCAGTCTGTGCGCTTGACCGTTGTTTCCTGCCGAGGGAGGCGAGTTTTCCTCGTATCGTGTGCACATAATTTTGTTCCACCACATGTACCACATGTGGTCGGAATGACTAGGCCTGTCACTATAACAAATTTTGCTGGACGATTAATTGTCTCAGAAATTATTGCGATAAACGATAATATTGTTTGAAATTTGACAATAATTAGTAATTATTGTCAAATTTACGAAGAAATTTTTTGTTAATTTGTTTTGAACGTAGTACCTTTTTTCCGACCACCTGATGGCAGTACAAGACTGTTTGAACCAAAGGATGGATAGTGAGGGAGCGAGCAGTGTGTCTCTTTAAGAAAAATGGGAGGGAGGCCCCTTGACGTGACATGGGCTGTCTCTCCTCGGTTCTTCAAATGTCGGACGCTCGGTGTGGTTTGAGCTCTTTAGCATAGCACTTGTCAAACAAAGCTTTTAATCAAAAAAACAGTAAACAAGTTCTCTGCTTCTTTTGCAGAGATAAACAACTTTTTACACAAAGGCACAGGTTTTAACCGTGAACTTTGGAGCTTCGAGAACACACAGGTTTTTTCCCGAGGTCAGCCTGTTAGCTTAGCTCGTAGCTTAGCTGCTTTTAACGATCCAAAAACGTGATTTTGGATCGTTAAAATGGATTTTAAAGAGAGAAGAGAAGGGGAGGGGTCAGTGAAGAGTTGAGCCTTTTGTCCAGTGTCTTCAGTAAAAAGAGAGAGGCATGAAGAAACGATAAAACCGATAAATGAAAATGAGTCCGATAATTTTCATTTGTCATGTGATTAATTGATTTATTGTTTATTGCGACAGGCCTACGAATGACAACAAAGAAACCTTGACCTTGAAAGCGTTCAAAAACAAAACGGCGTAATAAACCCGCTTGTCCTAAGTGTTTTTATTTTGGCGAATAAGATCTAATTCCAAGGTCGCTGATGAAAATGTCTCAGGAAGGATCTCATATTGGATCATGAGTTTTTGCCTCCAGCGTTTCTGTGTTTAGGGGCAATAATTGATTTCTGTGTTTTGCCCCGCAGGGCTCGCCAAACCCAGTGCCGCACGCACACACACACACACACACACAAACGCAGCGTGGCGTGTGCTGCAGTATTAATGAGACATGAATAAGACATGAAGCGAGAGACCCCCCTCTTACATGCTCACACAGGGTCCCCTCCCCACCCTCGCCACCACCACCTTCCCCAGCTGCTTCCTGTCTGCAGATTACCCAGCTTTCACTGGGCTCTGGTTAACTGGGGCCAGGAAGAGATTTAACCCCCTCAGCAGGGAAGAAACCCAGCGTACAAGTGCACACACACACACACACCTACTGTTAGCACACATCAGCTGCTTTATTGTGTTATTGGAAAGTGTGTGTTTTAATGTGTGTGACTGCAAACAGAGCCTCCGGTGTTTAATATTAGCCTGGAATAAGAACCCGGTATAAAATGTTTTATTATAAGCTCCGCTGTGATTGTTATCTATTAATTTAGACCACAGTAGAAGTGTAAATTAACCCCGTCAGCTTCAGGTCAGCTAAATGGCTAATGGTGGGAAAAAAATTAATTATGTTGAAGTAAGTTTAATAACAATTTTTCTCTGCTTTGATTTTAAATTCCATTTAATTTAGTCTGTTCTTGTAGATGTATGTGGCATATATTTGAGTACGACTAAACCTGGCTCTGTAAGTTGTGTCCAGAACAACTGCATAAACAGAAACTTGCCTCCTCTCATTAAATTATCCACATCATATGTAAGTGTGCGTTGCTTCAGGTTGAGTCGTGACATTCCATCTTTTTTTTTTGTTCCAGGCCTCAGTGACGTCCAGCTCAGGACCGACTCCTCTAGACTCCCAGGTTCACGCTGCAGCTGTCAACGGAGACAGGAGCGCCCTCGTCAAACTCATCGCAGGTTAGTTGCCACCAATGACTGTTTCCGTTTTGATTAAACAACGAATAATTTTTCATTTAAATGAATAATCGAAAAAGCTTATTTTTCATCAATATGTTAAAAAAAAAGCAATTTAAAGTACAAAAAAAGGTTTAAAATTTCAACTCAGCGTGTCATTTAAATAAAGTGAAGCTCTTATTATTTATGTATTTAAAAGTTTTCTCAAAAGCATGAATATTTATCATGTGATAAAGATACTGTTTTGTAAATGCAGTAAACTTGGAGTTTTTTTTGTTGTTGTTGTTCTTTGTGTTTTTTTGCAGTAGCTCATTCATATGACTGCCTTAGAGAGAGGAAAGAAACAAATACCTGTACAGCACAACTATTTACAATGTAATATTGCAAACTGTAACAAATGTGCTTTTAACTCAGCCTGCACGTCTCACATCATATTTGAGTTGTATATTTAAATTAAATTGTATGTAATATCTAAGAATTGGGTTGTTTAAAGAAAACATTTTAAAAAAATAACTACATACTGAATATGATTAAGTGTTCCTGGGCAAGACACTGAACCCCTCATTGCCTCCGATGTGTGTCCCATCGGTGTATGAATGTGATAAAGCACTGATTATGCTTTGTAGAGATCTAGGAGTGCTGTATGAATGGGTAAATGAGGACACACATTGTGTTGTAAAGCACTTGGAGTATCGATAAGATAGAAAGGTGCTATATAAGTACAGTCCATTTAACATATACAGTACAGTATATATATATATATATATATATATATATATATATATATATATATATAAAATTAAGTATGTTTAAAACAGGCTGAAATTAAATGGATTCAGTAAAGCAGCACATTAAACACACACAGGTGTTGTGTTGAGTTGTGTTCCCCTCATATATGGTAGATTTCCAACCATCAAGATGCATTCCTCCTGTTACAGTACAGTATATAAAAAGGGACCAAACAAAGTCAGGATTTTATTCTATTGCATTTAATTAAAACACCATTGCTTAAAACAACAGAGAATAAGAGGAAAACAGAACAAAGCTGGTGTGGTATAGATATTGATGGGGGAACAAAAGTCAATGCAACACTGGCACAGCACTATCAAACATGGGCCAAAAGTTTCCTCATTTAGTCACTGACTAGCAGATAGAAAACCTGTCTAACTTCATAACATGCATTTAGGAACTTTTATATAAAAAAAACTTGCCTTTAAAATTGTTTAAGTTTTTTTTCTTTTGCCTGCAGCTCCTCTGTCTGTGCAGTTCTCATTATTGCTACATTGTTATTTGTTACATTGTTAGTGTTTAGTTTATATCTTAGAAACTGTTTCTTTTTACACTTTATATTTTTGGTTGTAATTGGGACCCTGAGTACATAATTTCATTCCACCTCATGTACCACATGTGATGCGAATGACAATAAAATTGACTTGAACTGGAACTTGTTCCTCTGTTGTTGTCGTAAGCTATGAAAACCTTCCAGAACGAACAAATTATCCTTTTATTGTCAGCTAGCTTGGAGTACTCCAATATTTTAGACCCAGTCAGCCTTTTGTAATTTAACCCAGCTTGTTAAACACCGTCGAAGCCATGGACGGTTTTATCAAGCCGATCGTTTGAAAGTAAAATTGTAGCTCCGCAGGAGCCAACCAGAACCTGTCTGATGTACACAGAGCATATTAGTGGCAAGGAAATAAAACTATTTGATTAAGTGTTTAATAAATTAATAGATGAGTTCATAAAACAAAAAATATTGACGGATCGATCAGTCAGGTGATTAATTAGACTGCTTTTTGACATTGACTTTACCATACTAAACCGATGAAAGGGCAGGCAAATCTACAGACAGCTTAATGTTATTATAAGAAACACTACATCTTTGTATCAGTCCAAGTGCGTCAACAGGTCTTTTATGGCAGGGATGTTTTATTTAGCACAACACCAAACCACAGAATTAGCTGACTGGAATATTTTGCAAACCTTTATAGAAACATTGTTGCAAATAATCTTATTTACCGGTACTCAGGAATGGTAAGACTTGCATATTAAAAGGTTTTGAGCTCCATGTTGGTCCTGTCATTGACTCATACACCTTTATTAAAAAATGTTTGCTCAAATTTCTTCAATTATTATGAGCGAAAAGCAACCGAACAAACAAATAATATCCTGTACATTTTAGCTATTGGTTGTCCTGATTTAAAAAAAAAACAATCTGCATCAGTATCAGCCAATGAAAAACCTTAACCCTGTTTCTGTCTTAGGATTTTCTTATAAATCCCCACCAATTAAATATATGAAATTTGAATGAAAACTAGGAAACTGGTTCAGTAAAAGATTCTGTAACATATTCCTCTTTATTGTAATTACTAACTGTGCTTTATTTGAACCTGCTCCTTGGTTTGTGCAGCAGAGCCCTCGCTGAAGGACCATGAAGACCAGTTTAAGCGCACCCCTTTAATGTACTGTGTTCTGGCCGACCGCCTGTGCTGTGCTAAGGTTCTGCTGAAGGCCGGAGCCTCGGTCAACAAAACCGACCAGAGCCAGAGAACCGCTCTGCACCTAGCTGCTCAGAAGGTACAAACATCCACACAGAAAAAAAAAAAGAATTAAGTACTGTAACACACACAGACATTCACTGTTTTATATGTCATCAACTCTTAATACATATAGTGAATCTTGTGACATAAAAAATAAAAATAAAGTGTGATCCCATTGAAGTTCAATGGCAGAAAAGCAGGCAGTCTACAAGCACCAATGGGAGCCTTGTGCCCCCTAGTGGTTCAGAGGTAAAACCAACTGATTTATGATCATTAAACACAAACATCACAACTATGTTATATTTACAGACACTTATATTTTCAAGGGTACATTTTACAAGATGCATGTTGTGTTTCAAGGCATTTTACCATGAAGGAATTGTTGCGTCGTTGTTTTATTTCTTGTACTCTGAATTCTAAAGAATGTGTCAACTTTGATTTTGACATTTCATTAACGGAATGACGTAATTTTCTCTTGTGGGAGTGTACAGACACAGGATCATCATCTTATTGAAAAGAGATGGAAAGTAGCAAGTTATTGGGATCTGTCTTATAAATGAGGAGTGTGTGTGTGCGTGTGTGTGTGTGTTGGGGGATGCTGGTGATGGGAAGCCCTGTCTCTTTGACATCTGATCAATAAGTGGCTGAGACAGCAAGAGAGGCCAGGGATTACTGATCTAATTGGACCGAGAATGGAGAGGACAGGAATACACACACGCAAACACACACACACAATTTCTCACTGTCGAGATGCATGCTCACACACAAGACAGATCTGTCAGGCTGTGTGGCTTTGCGGTTTCAGAAAGGCAAACATGCAAAACATACGTGTGCACGGACATGCCTGTGTGGCCTCCTCCGTTGCTCCTTTTGTACGACGCCTCACCCAGAAGGGGGTCGTTAAAGAGGCCAGGAGTGAGGGTGATAATGATGTGGAGGGGCTGACAGGCAGACACGGCTGCCGTTTACTGTTTAACAGCTCATCACAGGCACTGAGCGGCGAGGCAGGAGGAAAGCGACGAAGATGGATGACCTGCGGATTGAAGCAGACGCCGCTGAGAGCCCAAGTGTGTGTTTGTGTGTGTGTAACAGTGTAACACCGCTGCTGGTTCGTGACTAAATGCGGAGGCGATCTCTGAAAACGCTCCTCAGCACGGTTTGTCCCGCTCATGTGTTCGCAGGGGAACGTGCGTTTCCTGAAGTTGCTCCTCTCCAGGCGCGCCAGCTGCCTGCAGAAAGACCAGGAGGGGATGACCCCGCTCCACCTGGCAACCCGACACCCGGCGCCCAAAGCCCTCGCCCTGCTGCTGAAACACGTCGGACCCGGAGAGGTCGACACGCAAGACAAGAATAAGGTTCTGAAGTGGCGGCGTGCGCCAAAAGTTTCCAG
The DNA here is from genome assembly GCA_038048925.1 of Garcialebias charrua. Lineage (NCBI taxonomy): Eukaryota > Metazoa > Chordata > Actinopteri > Cyprinodontiformes > Rivulidae > Garcialebias > Garcialebias charrua. The sequence continues at coordinate 12,291 of JBBPBX010014672.1, read as the reverse complement.
TCTGTCTGTAATTTGTCCTCCAGTCTGAAAAGATGCAGCTAAAGAGACACCCTGACGCATGCTCAATAATCCAGGTTAAGAAAAGCAGCTAAAGAGAGTTGACTCGACGCACCGGGAACTTTAGCACAGATTCAGAGACGTTCACGAGAGCAAATGATGTAACAGTCTTTGTCTTTGTTCTGCACTCTCCTGATCACACTACAAACACAGAGTCCCCTCTGTCTGCAGGAGCCCGTTCGTATCTGACATCAGTATTTAGTTTTCTAATAACCCAATATGCATCATCGTGTCAGATGACAGTAGTTTGAGAGAATCTCAGAATAGCACGCCATCCGTCACAGAGTCACTATCTTGAGTTGGAATCTCCGCCTGCTGCCGGATCCTCAATATGAGCTTTGTGGTCCTTTATATTTCTCAATCCTGTTGTAGAGGACTCTTTTTTTTTTACGTAAGCAGAAACCTCAGTTGTGTGTGTTTTCTTTTACAACAGCCCCTCTTCTCATTCATTCATTTTTTAAAATACTGTACAGGTGGTCCCCGAGTTACGACGCAGTTCCGTTCCTACGCCCGTTCGTAACTCGAAAATCGTCGTAAGTCGGAAAATACGTCCAAACGGCACCTCATATGTACAGTACTGTATTTTTACCAAGCACTTAACACATTACCCTACATATTTATCAGAAAACGCATACATTTAGGAGCCATAATGAAGGGAAAAAATAGTTAATGGCCTACTGGTATGCTGGTGAAGCCGTTCCTCCGCCTGTTAGCATGTTAGCTCGGTGTCCCTCCAACATCTGAGGCTGCCTGTAGTTCGCGCGGTCCAAACTGTTTACAGTAAGGCCTGTTAGCATGTTAGCTCCATACATTAGGAGCCATAATGAAGGGAAAAAAGAGTTAATAACTTACTGGGAGCTGGTGAAGCCGTTCCTCTGCATGTTAGCATGTTAGCTCGGTGTCCCAGCAACATCCGAGGCCGCAAAGCCGTTCCTCCGCGTGTTAGCATGTTAGCTCGGTGTCCCAGCAACATCTGAGGCCGCAAAGCTGTTCCTCCGCCTGAGACGTCCACAGAGTTGACCGAGCGTTTCCAGCTCATGTATCCGAGCACAGCAACCTCTGATCGAACACACGGTCCGGGTCCGTCCTGTCGAAGCCAGAGCTAACCGACGCTAACCAAAAACTGCTGGAAACTAGCATGCGTAAATCGGCTTCAAAATAATAATAATAATAATACTTTATTTATAAAGCCATTTAAAACAACCACAGCTGCAACAAAGCGCTGTACACATAAAATCAAGAACATTTAAACACATAAAATAAGATAAAATATATATATATTTTATGAAATGCGTGACGTAACCCCGAAACGTCGTAAGTCGAAGCCGTCGTAAGTCGAGGACTACCTGTATATCACAGATTTTCTTCTTTCCGTCTTATTTCTCTCTGCAGCAAACTGCACTTCACTGGTCAGCGTTTTTTAACCGACCGGAGCACGTCCGCCTTCTGATCAAGCACGACTCCAACATCGGCATCCCAGACAGCGAGGGCAAGATTCCTCTGCACTGGGCTGCACACAGTCAGGAGGCGAGTGCCACGCAGACCGTCCGCTGCATCCTGGTACATGTTGGAGCGCACACTGGTTCACACGCACGGTTACGTTTGTCATCATATCCCCTCCTCACCCATCAGTCTGTGTTGTCTTGTTTGTGTGTAAAGGAAGCGGCACCCACTGAGTCCCTGTTGAACTGGCAGGACTACGAGGGTCGGACACCCCTGCACTTTGCTGTTGCCGATGGTAACGAGGCAGTGGTGAAGGAGCTAACGTCTTATAAGGGCTGTAATGTGACAGCTTATGATAACCTCTTCAGAACGCCGCTGCACTGGGCAGCTCTGCTGGGTGAGTGAGCACGCACGTCCTAAACACAACCTGTGAAACTCAAGAAACTGAGTCAGATCAGTGTTCACTCCCAAACACTGCTATTTTCATTAGCTCTTTTATTTAGTTATTTAGTTATTGTTCATGTGAGCAGCATGGCTTTGATGTGCCTGTCAATAAAAAGTGTGCTGTTTCAATGCATGGAGATAATTCAAAGTGTACAAGTGTGTTTATGACAACACGCATCAAGGAATGCCAGGACTTTAATTTCTTTGGCTGATTCTGAATTTCTCGGGCTATATTTTGTCTGCATTTAGTCCAGTTGGTTTAGTCTTTAGAAGTTATTTTTTAATAACATAAAACGAGCTGAAAATGTTTACACAAATCAAGATGATCAAAATGCCAGAGAGCCCAAACATGGACTTCTTTTCAACAGTTGATTTGCAGCCTTGAGTGTGTTCACTCAGCTGAGAATCGAAAAATAAGACAAAACTGGTTCATATGCAAATATACTTGAACTCAATTCAATTCAGTTTATTTATATAGTGCCAAGTCACCACAGAAGTCATTTCAGGGCACTGAACAGAAACATTCATAAATATAAAAGTAAGTTAACATTATTTATCTGAGGAGCAGACTGCTTTGAGTTTAACTTCATCGCAGATTTCTTATCTTGAGCAAGCATGAAGGTGACAGTGGAAAGGAAAAACTCCCTCATGAGGAAGAAACCTCCAGCAGAACCAGGCTCAGGACAAGCGGCCATCTGCTTTGACCGGCTGGGTTTAGTAGGAACAGATACACAATGGCAGGTTGAGAATTACATGTTGATAGAAATAGTATAAAATGAAAACTATTTAATTTTAAAACTTAATTTAAGGAAATGAGGTCAGTTTGTCCTCCAGTAGTCTAAGCCTATAGCAGCAAAACAAGCCAACCCTAACTATAGGATTTATCAAAAACTCTTCAGCCCAGTCTTAAACTGGACAATGTGTCAGCCTCATGGACAGAAACTGGAAGTTGGTTCCACAAGAGAGGAGCCTGATAACTGGAAGATCTTCCTCCCATTCTGCTCTTGGAAACTGTAGGGACCACGAGTAAGCCTGCAGTCTGACAGCAAAGTTCCCTGTTAGGAAAATATGGAACAATAAGATCTGTAATATAAAATGGAGCTAGGTTGTTGAGGGCTTTGTAGGTTAGAAGTAAGATTTTGAATTTTATTCTGGATTTGACAGGGAGTCAATGCTGGTTCATATGAAAATATATTTATACATTTATGTTTTACTGGTGGAGAGAAGCTTTTTTTGTTTCATGTTTGTAACGTGTCATCAACCTTTACAGGCTGTGACAAGATGCCTCCAAGATGTTGTGAAACACAATGTTACACTCATGTGTTAAAAAGGCTTCACAATACAAACTCCAACTTAACCTACAGCACATACCAGTGGTGGAGAAAGTACTCAAACACTGTACTTAAGTAAAAGTACAAATAAACAGACAAAAATGTACTCTAGTAAAAGTAGAAGTACCATATTAATATTTTTACTTAAGTAAAAGTAAATAAGTACTTGCTTTTAAAAATACTTAAAGTATTAAAGTAAAAGTACTTGCTGAATGTATTACCTAATGCAATGGTCTACAATACCATTAAAGGTGAAGTCTGCAGTTTCTGTAGAACATCAGCACTTAGAAAAAATTTCAACAAGCAAAGCATTCTGATCCCTCCCCCTCAGAGCCATATATGGCTCTGCCCCCTTGTGGTCTGTTGAAATTCAAATTCAAGCTCTGTTTTTATTGGCTGATTCAAATTCAAGCTCGGTTTTTATTGGCTGGTTACAAACTTTGTTTTTATTGGCTGGAAAATGGCGGGTCACTTTTTCTTTTTAGAAATGCTTATTTACCACCTGGAGAAGCAAGGGGACAATATTTTTTTTTTGTTTTTTTCAGAGATTACCTCTCTAACATCAATCTAGTGACAGAGTGAAGAAATATGTTAAAAATATATTGTTAGAAAAGTTACATATAGGAGCTTTAAGTGTGCGTACTGTATGCATATTTTCTGTAATACATTAATAGTGTTGAGCCATTTTAATGAGCAATGCTGCAGATAATGCATGTTTTACTGTATTGTGTTCACTCTGTGACGCAGTTCACACTTGGACTTTTGATTCTGTGTGTCAGAATTTCAGTGATGAGTTAAATACCATTTAAGCAAAATAAGAAAGAGGAATGATTATACCTTTGAAAGTTTTTATTTAACACAAAATAAAACCAATGGCTCTGACCTCCCTAAATGGTTTTAAAAATCTTTTGGAAACCTGGCAAAAACCATTGCAGATATGTTCCTGTTTTTGATTTTGTACATCTACCTTGTGGTGTTTTGCTAGTTTTGATACTTTGCATTTCACTTTCTATTTCTCTCCTACGTTGTTTTTTTTTTAATGTGTTGTTTGTTGTTTAAGGAAATTCTACCATTGCTGTTCATCATTCTTTAGTTTGTAGCAGGTCGCTTTTGTAAATGAGCCCTCGAGGCTCAATGAGATTTACCGGACTAAATTCATTCATTCATTCATTCAACCTTTATTTAGTCAGGTAAATCTTTTGAACCTCATGGGCTCATTTACGAAAGCGACCTGCTAAAACTAAACCTTTAAAACTAAACCTTTATTCAAATAAAGGTTGAATGAAAAAAGTAAAAGTTGTCTGTTTGAAAAAAGGAGCATTAGACACAACTAACAAAGGAATAGATCACTTTAACTCGTTTGTCATCAACTCTAGTTACAATATTGTCTAGTCAACCTTGTAATGGATCAACAATGAACAACATTTTCAAAACTTGGACCTGAGTGTCGAGACATTTGGAGAAATCTCTTGTCTCCTAACATCCCATGAACTGACACATTTTAATATTGCAGCAAATCAAAAAGGCGTTCAATTCAAGATCAACTGGACTTTATTTGTAACAGAAGACGTTTCGCTTCTCATCTGAAAAGCTTCTGTCTTCTGTTACAAATAAAGTCCAGTTGATCTTGAATTGAACGCCTTTTTGATTTATCATGTCCTGGACGACTGAGAATCTTCACCAGAATATTGCAGCAAGAATTTCTTGTTCAAGTTCAGAAGAAGTTGGTTTTCAAAGTTTTTGAGTCCATGTCTGGCTCTTTAGGGAGAGAGAATCTGTCCTGCTGTACTGAACAGTCTTTCAATAATATTTCAATAGTCTTTCAATAATATTTCAATAAAGCCATGGGTGTTGTGTATCTTCTGGATGAATCTTTGTGGTGGAATCCATTTTGTGTGTGTTAGTGGTGCTGTGGGTGCTCCCAGCTAAATGACTTATACACAAGAATATACATCATTGGTCCAGCTCTTCTTGAAGGCAGGTCTAATGTTACCTGTCCACTTTGCAGTGATTCAGTGGACCAACTCCCCTCTCAACATCAGTTACTTTCAAACTAACGACAAATCAAAAAGTTGCAACGTGAATGTAACTTGTAACTCAACACATTATAGAAATGTAGTGTAGTAGAAAGTACAGATACTTCATGTAAAATGTAGTGCAGTAAAAGTAAAAGTACCCACATTTAATTCTACTTAAGTAAAGTACAGATACATGAAAAATATACTTAAGTACAGTAACAAAGTATTTGTACTTAGTTACATCCCACCACTGGCACATACAGTTTACTAAACTTGTAAAAGTAATTTCATAAGTAAAATAACGCTATTTTGTAGGACAATATTGTAAAATGTCTGTTTCTTATAGGACTGCCATTCTCACACTTTCTGCTCTCTTACTTTTATCACTGGTTTTTCAGGCCATGCCCAAATTGTCCACCTGCTGCTGGAGAGAAACACGTCAGGCACAATTCCCTCAGACAGCCAAGGAGCGACACCACTGCACTACGGAGCTCAGAGGAACAACGCTGTGAGTCAAAAGCAGCTTTGCTCATGATTTAACTCTTTTCCTGAGAACAGAGTTTAAAGTATCAAACGCTCAATATGTGGTGTTATTGATTGCATTTCAACACAGACTGTTTGTTTTTTTGGTGGTGGTATCTTATTTCACTTCACATTAAAGAGTAATGAAGGAGAAATGAAGTGGCTTTTTGCTGCCTCGTGTCTCACGATGAGTCGAGCGAACTCCGTTAATAAACTGCCTTTGTCTCTCTCTGCACTAAAGGAAACTGTTGGTGTGTTTCTGTCTCATCCATCTGTGAAAGATGAACCCGATCTGGAGGGGCGAACAGCCTTCATGTGGGCCGCCGGGAAGGGCAGCGATGATGTCATCCGCACCATGCTCGCCCTCGCCCCTCACGTCGACATCAACATGGCCGACAAGTACGGCGGCACCGGTGAGAGAAGTGAATCTCCTCCAAGCTGATATGTGCTTACACCGTTTGTGACGCTTTGCACAAGCACACACACACCTATTGTTATAGCCTGCTGCCGAAGGAAAGAGGGCAATAATGTTTTTGCCCATGTCTCTGTGTGTGTTTGTTTTTAGCGTTAGCAAACTGTTTTATGAGCCAGTAGACAGATTTCAATTAAACTCTCAGAAAATGATTGGATTTAGATCTACAAAGATTAATCTTTGAAGTCACCCCATTCAAGGCCGCCACAATTAAGCAACCTTAGTATAAAAAAAAGAGTTTAACTCAGCCTGTTTTACAAATTTTGATCAAAACTGTGGTATGGTGGTAGCTGGGAGTCATCCTCAACTTATACTCCAAGCACTAGCATGTCTCATGATGTTGTATCCCTTTAGGAATCCTAGCCTTTTAATTCGACCTGTATTAGACTAGGGATGGTGCCAAAAGGGGATTCCCAGTCAAGTGCAGGGGAGCCAGTGAGGGAGGTGATGCTGAGCAGGCCTCCAATACTCTTAGCACTCCTTTGACATGCATACACTCATACGTGCTCAAACTCAAATGCCACACTGTGCTCCCCTCCCGCCCCCTCCACAAAGCTGTTTGCACACATAATCTTCATGCCAATATTGTCTCTGCTCAACCAGCTGCACATTGTTTGTACATGAACATGTGGTGCTAATGAGTTGGTGTGACGGGGCAGTGGTGCTGACTGGTGCCCACATCCTCTTCCCTGCCCTCAACTCTGTTCAGTGCTGTCTGGGGACCAGAGTGAGGAGGACCCACTGCTTCACTCCTCATTAAATTTCCGTGTCTGTTTAACCCTCCACTGACCAGGCTTTAGCCACAAAAGAGTTGCAAGTAACGGGATGAGTAGAGAATGTCCCGAGGGTGTGTATTATCTTGTTAGGATCTTGGTGTGTGTGTGTTTAAACAGCGCTCCATGCGGCCTCCCTGTCAGGCCATGTGAGCACAGTGAAGCTGCTGCTGGAGAAAGGAGCAGTGGTTGACTCTTTAGATCTCATGAAGCACACGCCGCTGTTTCGTGCCTGTGAGAAGGGATACAAAGACGTCATCCTGACACTCATCAAAGGTGGGTGTGATCAGTAATGACTGGGAATGAGCAGTAAATAAACATGCTCAGTGTGTGTGTGTTGTTGTCAAACTGTGTACAGGTGCTGCACGTGTGGACCTCGTCGATGTGGACGGTCACACTGCTTTGCACTGGGCCGCTCTGGGAGGGAGTGCCGAGGTGTGCCAGATTCTGATGGAGAATGGGATCAGTTCCAACGTACAGGTACAAGTTTAAAAGAAAGGTTCAGTTCAGATGTTTTGCTTTGTTGTTGTCCGTGGAGCCGTTGTGCGTTTTTCAGAGCAAAAGCAGCAGTGTGTCATTATCAAAACAGTTCACTCGTTTGTTAGGCTCATCTACTCGTCTTTATCACAAACAGAATTTGTAAAAAGGAAAAATTATGTAAGAGTCAAAGTTATGGGGGAGTGGCGGCGCAGAGGTTAGAGAAGCTGGGCCTGATCGGAAGGTTGCCAGTTCAACTCCCTTGGCCAGCAAAATGTAGGCGGGAAAGGTGAAACACCAACAGGGATTTGGGTCCACCCTCATTTGCCCCACTCTGGGCCCTTGAGCAAGACCCTTAACCCCCACCATCTGCTCCTCTGGTCACCCTAGATGACATCCCTCTGCTCCACACAGAGGGCTGTGGTAGCTCGGTGGTCTGTGGTTGCGTCAGGAAGGGCATCCAGCTTAAAAACAATCGCCAAGTCTTCATGCGAGTTAGTTTGTTGTGGCGACCCCTGGAAAAGAGTCAGAAAGAAGAAAAAACAAAAGAATAAATAAAAAATATAAAAGTCAAAAAAGTTACAACATATTCATTCAACCCTGATGCATGCTCAATAATCCAGGTAGAAAAATCAAAAAAAGCTAAGTCTGGTCCTCTGGCCATTCAAAAAACAAAACAAAGCAAAAAAAATTTGTAGAAATGTTTCGTCTTTCCATACCATACCATACCATACCATTTTATTTATAAAGCACTTTCATCAGGAACAAGTCCACACCAAAGTGCTGGACAAACAAACACGCAACAGGCAACACAGACAATGAAGTACAACACGAAAAACATAAAAACATTGCAGATCATAAATAAAACGGTCCAATACAATTTCCTCCGAAATGCTTCCTCAGTCTGAGAAGCTGTGTTCAGCTCAGTCTTATAAATAGCACCCTCTCACAGTGGATCAACCAGTTGGCTGATGACAGCCAAAACCAGCTGCTCACATGATCAAGGAGGACCATCAGCCTAACGATGGATTGTTAGCACCCTGATGGTTGTTTGCTATTCACAGAGGGCTGAGTGATACTAGCAATAACAGCATTGTAAGTGGGGGACAGTTGAACCCGGAGGCCTCCACCTCTGTTTAATGCATACCTGTCAAGTCTCCCGTTTTGGCCGGGAAACTACCGTATTTTACCCCTCTTTCCCGTCGTCATCCCAAATTATTATTTTCCCGGAAATTTCCCGTATTATAATATTCTTAAAAAAAAACATTCCAGTGCCTCTGAATTATGTCACTAGCCTCGCGAGAACTGCCACCTGCAGTAGCCTCGGTGGCAGTTCTCGCAATGTTTGTGCTGGCAGCAGCGGAACCCGGAAAAACACATCAGAAATGGATGAATGAAACGAGAGAAAATGCGTCCCTGCCAAAAAAGTTAAGACTTCGTGTAAATATCTTGAAAAATGGGAGAGCGAATTTACTTTTCCTAAAAGAAGAGTAGGGTGGGGGGCACAATTACGCGTTTTGTAAGATTTGTAACTGCGACTTTAGTGTCTCATGGGGGAAGGAACGGTGTCCGTCAGACTGCCGAAATCAGACTCCATGAAGCGGACTGACGAGAGCAACGCACCCCTGAAGCCACGGAGCTCGAATATCCAACTTCCAACGTAAAACTAACTTTACCGCAGTGTCCGACTGCATGAAAAATCCGTCAAGCACAAAGGTAGGCCTATCAGATTGTGATCACATTGTATTGTATAATTTTATTCATTTCATATTAAAAACAATGACAATTTTTTAAAAAGAAAAATTAAACATAACATAAAATGAAAGGAAGCAGAAGAAGAAAACATTTCTTATCATATCTGCTCCTTATCAAACAATCAATTCAAACTATCAATTCAAACATAAATATACTTATTTGTAATACAAAATAATACAGTCTCATCAGAGATATACAGTCACATCAAAATATCTAATATAATTTGTTATATTAGAATCAACTTAAATGTAACTCTTCAATAAAATAGTTTTAATCATTTTCTTAAATATTAGTATGGACTTCACATTTTTACATTGTCCTCTAGTCCATTCCAAAGATCAATTCCTCTTATTGTAGTAGACCTACCCTTTAAACTGGTTCTAAACTTAGGTTTAACAAACATTTCCATTCCCTTTAAATTATAGCAACTAATCCTTTTCACAAAATAGGTTTGAATGTTAGATAGACACACAAACATAACTGGTTTGTAAGTGGCTGATAGGTAGTTATTTTAGATTTCTTGTAAACCTGTCTTAAAATGTAAGGGGTCCTGGACTTTGGTTGGGTAGTGGGATGGCTCGGAGTACCCGGCAGAAAATTTCCCTTATTTTTAAATCCAAAACTTGACAGGTATGTTTAATGATGGACGGTTTCTTTTCACAAAGATGGCCTCCTTTACTCCTCTCTCAAACCATCGTTCCTCTCTATCAAGGATGTGAACATCTTCATCCCTGAAAGAGTGACCGCTGGCCTGGAGATGAGTGTAGACTGCAGAGTCCTGACCTGATGATGTTGATCTTCTGTGCTGGGCCATCCTTTTGGCCAGTGGCTGTTTAGTTTCCCCGATATAAGACTGATCACAGCCCTCCTGACACTGAACAGCATACACAATATTACTCTGTTTGTGCCGGGGGACTGGATCTTTGGGATGAACCAGTCTTTGCCGTAATGTATTTTGGGGTTTAAAAGCCACTGGGACGTTGTGTTTAGAAAATAAACGTCTCAATGTCTCTGAAACTCCCGCAACATACGGAATGGCCTGTGCCGTCTTTCGGACGAAAGACGAAACATTTCTACAATTTTTTTTGCTTTGTTTGTTTTGTTTTTTTGAATGTCCAGAGGACCAGACTTAGCTTTTTTAGATATTCATTCAACCTTCATTTAGACAGGTTAATCCCATTGAGCCTCGAGGACTCATTTACAAGAGAGACCTGGTTTCATCAACAAAGAATGATGACAACAGTGACAACAATAGACAATCATAAAAGAGGCATACAGATTTTTTTTAACAAGTTGAAATAAGATGTCAAAAAAGTAGCGAAAACAGACAGATTAAGGCGAATGTAGAAAACTAAAAACAGGAACATGTCTGCATTGGTTCTTGCCAGGAGTCCAATAGAATCTTAAAACCATTTAGAGAGGTCAAGGTCGAGAGCTTCAGATCTTTTTGTAAGATATTCCATGAAGCAGGAGCGGAGTAGGAGAAGGCCCTTTTTCCAAGTTCAGTCCTCACTGACGGAACACTGCAGGTAATCATGTCCTGAGAGCGCACGCTGTAGCTGCACTCACGCAAAGACATGTAGGAGGAGATGTATGAGGGCAGCAGACCAAGAAGTGATTTAAAGATGAAAATGTACCAGTGGAAGAGTCTGCGTGAGGTTAATGATGTCCAGTTAACCAGTGAATACAGGGTGCAGTGGTGGGTACGATAATCACAGCCAGTTATGAATCTTAGTGCACCATGATAGACAACATCCAACATCCGCAGGGTGCTTGTAGGAGCATTCATGTAGAGAATGTCACCGTAATCAATGGAGGGAAGGAAAGTCACAGATACAAGGCGTTTCCTAGCATTCAGTGTTAGACATGATCTGTTTCTGAAAAAGAAACCCAGTTTAACTTTCAGTTTCTTCACTAGGTTTTCCACGTGGAGTTTAAAAGAGAGATGCGAATCGACCAGGATACCCAAATATTTATAGGAATCAACAAACTCAATAGGGACACCATTTGAGGATAAAATCAGAGGAAGATCTGCTGGGACCGACTTCCTACTTGAAAAAAACATCCCTTTTGTTTTATCAGCATTTAGGACAAGTTTGAGATGGAACAAATCTGACTGGATGATGTCAAAAGCGGATTGCAGTAACTGGAAAGCCTTAGCTACTGTTTTAGCTCGACAATAAACAACTGTATCATCAGCATAGAAATGTAAGGATGCATCAGGGATGATCTGACCTACATTAGCTATGTACAGTAGATTGTAAAGAGGTGTTTTTTACAGACCATCTACATTTATTAGGATCACCGGTAAATAATCTAAAGAAATTATTATTTTTTTATTTTTTTATTTTGTTTTGCTTCCAAGCAGCCAGACGCTGTAATCTTTAAAGTGGTCCTGATCAACAGACTTTAGGCTTTTGGAGGATGTTTTAAAGTTTGTGAAACTTGGTGAAAATTTGTGAAAAATAACTAGATTTAAAAAAAAACTTCAGACCTTTAGAAACCTTGAAGAAATATAGATTAAAATAACTTTAATAGAATAGAGGAAATACTGGTTCATTGAAAGCAAAGCGTAAAGAGACCAGGGTTTAATTAAAACATTTGCACAGTATTACAAGTCATGCGTGGATGTGTAAAGTCAGCCTTCTTGCAGGATCATGCAGGAAGGACTCCACTGCAGTGTGCTGCGTACGCCGGTTACATCACATGCATGGCGGTTCTCATAGAGAACAATGCTGACCCAAATATACAAGACAAGGAGGTAAAGATATGCTAGCAAATTCTCATTTATCCTTGTTTGGGGTTTAAAACGTTGAAGTTCAAGTGGTCTTTTTATGGGTGCACAGGGTCGGACTGCTCTCCACTGGTCATGTAACAATGGGTACCTGGATGCTGTGAAACTGCTACTGGGCTACAGCGCCTTTCCTAACCAGATGGAGCACACAGAGGAGAGGTGAGGACTGAGGCAGCCATAAAGCCAGCAGTAGAGGCAACATGGA
>JBBPBX010014671.1:16374-50563 GCA_038048925.1 Garcialebias charrua | reverse complement strand
TTGTGTAAAACCAACTTGCTTGTTTGAAAGAATGCTACAATACACATAATTATTATTATTATTTTTTTTACCAGAAAGAATCCCATTAATAATTAATATATTTTTTGCGAAGGAGTCCTGTCCAACCCAGCAGCATAACAGCCTCACATTAGAAACATGACAATATTATTACAGGCAACATAAAACATGTTTTTGACCATTCTTATGGAAGCGGTATAATCACTAGCAGTTTGTGATAACCAGAAGTGCATTTAGTCCTTAAATTATTTAAATCTTACTTTTAAAATAATCCATACTCTACAGTTGGTTCAGTTTCAGATATCCATAGAACTCACACCATGACAAGGGTGTGAATACTTTAAAGGCACCTTCGGCATTAAGGGTGAGACTGTATTAGTCTGCCTGATCGGCACATTTATTCAAGGCAAAAGTTTACTCCACTGCCAGTGGACTAATATACTGAGCAGAGCCAGTGGAGGACATACAGGTTTTTGCTCAGCACACATAGGGCGGATGTGGCTGAGAGGTTAGAGCAGTCGTCTTCCAATACAAGAGTTGGGGGTTCAAATCCACAAACATTACACGACGAAGTGCCCCTGGGCAAGACACTGAACCTCTTGTTTCCTAAAATGTGTGTCCCATCAGTGTAGGAATATAGAAGGGCACTATATAAGTACTGTGCATTTACCATTTATTATTACAATTGCATACATTTATGCAGTATGAGAAAGAGTTGTTTTATAAGTCTGAAAAACAACAAAGTGTCCTCGTTTGGCTAGCACTGAGTCTTCTACGAAAGAAGGCCTGCTTTTTTCTTCACAATCAATAGTTGATGTCAAAGCTGATAAAATACCAAATATTGCTAACTTTTTACAAAACATCACTTCATAACAACTTGACTATCCTTTTTCAAGTGTAATATACATTTTTGTGTTTAAATAAACTTGTCAATTTGTACCACATTTATTCTGGCTAGCTTGGCAAACCACTGATTGACATGCATGTCGCAGTGGGATGCTGTCTGAATAAAGCCCAATTTCTGGAACATGGAAAAGGTGGCAATCTGTGGTGTGCTAACATTCACAGTAAGGTGAGAATAGCCTCGCTCTTTGCAGAAATCCAAGGCCTTTAGGGTCAGCTGAGAGCCCAGTTTTTTGTTGCGCCACAAAAACTTCACAATCACGTGAGACATCAATCCATAACTTTTATCTCCGGCATCTTGAACATCTTCTGTGCTCACTCCCCCATTCCAGTCCTCAGACTTCACTCCTTCTTTCCCTCTCTTCCCCATCACTGCAACCACCCCCACCACCTTGGCCTGGCCGTTGACATCTGTTTCCGCCACCCAGAATCCATTATCTGGGTTTTCCAGGTAAGTGGCTTGAATGTCAGCCATGTCTGTGCTTAGTCTCCCCTTCATGTAGCCATCATGGATGTCATGGCAGCAGTAATAAATGAGGCCAGCCCATGCACTGCCAAAAAGGAAAGCTTGGAAGTAGGAGCTGCCTCCTAGCACATAGCCAGCCATGGAAATGCTCAGAGTTATACCAACATGATCAGGATTGCTCATGGCCTTGAAAAACGCCGGGTATATATGCTCAAGAATCCCATCGCGAAAGAGCGACATGACCGCATGTTCATCTGATGGGCTGTATTCCCTGATGGTGAACTGAACTGCAAAGTTAAAGGAGAAGAAAGGGAGGGGGAGAAAATGGCTCAGTGAGACTAATCTGCTTGTTATTGCAATCAGAAATTCCTGATAGATTGCACAATAGACCCAGTAAGCTTATCTAACTTGTTAAAAAAGTACACTTATGGAATATTTATCCATTTAACTCTTCCTGAAACACAATTTTCATTCATATTTGAGCTCTTTTTCACATTAATATGAACCCTGCATTTGCAACCTGAGGTGAGAATCAGAATTAGTTATCATACCATTATTTATTTTTTTGCATTTCAAGTATGAATCATTATGGGGTGGGATGCAATTAGGTCTCAAATGTGCTGCAAATGAAAATATAATCAAGGTGAGATCCTACGGTAACAAACAAAAGGTCCCCAGTTTCTCTGAGTGCTGTTTTATGTCATCTAGTGATATTAATGGTATTCATTTACATCCTAGCTGTCTAATTATTAATCTCATTCATGATCAGCTCTACTAACAGAAAACTCTGAAAAAATGAGAATGAATAACCAATGTATCAAACTTACCGTCATTTTTGTGAGCCATGCTGATTTTTCCCTCTTGTCTCTCGCTCAGTCTGAAGGACTTAATGCCTCTGCTGTTCCTCAACTTAAGCTACAGATTGGGATAATCACCCATTCACAAAAAGACTGAAATGAGTTTGAGCATGCTCGCCTTTAAAGATATACACACACATGGGAAAACTTTAAATAACTTAAATAGATCTTTCACAGATTATATGAACCATTGGAAACTTTATAGAAAGTTTGACAAAGAAGTTGAGATGGCAGCAATTTGTGGACTTATAGGTTTGATTGAAATTGTTCACTGCATTGATTTTATTATAAAACATAGTTTTTTCTAAATTTAATTAACTTAGTAAACAAAGCAAATTGTTTTATTATTGGATTGCTCTGGGAGAATGAGCTCAGAATATGAATATATTAAATCAGGAAACTGAGTAGAATATGAATTCAGGGCACATTCAAGCTCCACATATATAGTTCCAGAGCAGAAATGTTTTTCATAATCAGTTTCTGCATTTAAACATTTTGGTAATGTCCATTGTTTCTTTCCTGCAGCTTAAGGTGAAATTAAACTAATTATTGTGGGGTCTTCTGACAAAAAGGTGTCTTGTGGTGTTGGTGTCTTGTGGAATAATCTAGTAGCCCTTGGACATGATTAAATTAGCCTCAGCAGGAGAAAGGCCTTTACACCTGCTTAAATCAGCAGACTTGCCTCATGAATCTGAGAGAGCTGGAAGGTCGAGCTACACTGGCACCACCTCGAACCGTTTCACCTGAGAATCCTGAAGGCTGAACCTCCAACCTCACCATCACAGTAATATCAGAGTGGGTAAACATGGATTTATTTTCTGCCGAGGACGGCCAAAGGCGAATCCAGAGTCCTGAAATGATGACAGAATGTTTATTCAGCTGGGCTCCTCTGAAAAGTCTGTGGAATTCCTCAGTAGGAGGGTTGGGAGGGTGAGAGCCTCAGGTTTACAAAACTTCTGCAGGCGTGTTGAGATAAGACGGCCTGTCAAGGCCAGTCAGTGAGCCAAATTTCAGATAAACACGGTTCTTTTGGGGACAGGCAGAACTTTAATGACATCTACCTTCAGTCTGTGTCGGTCCACTCGCTTCCGAAATGTCCAAATTGAAATGACCATACCAATGGAACGTGCCTGAGAAAATTCCTGAGATCTAATCCATTCAGCCAAAAGTCTGGGTTCTCGAGACATGAACCAAGCCATCATGTAAGGCAGGCAGCCTGACCAGGACCAGATTAGCCGCCGACATCTTCCTTGTGTGTTGATAGACCAGGAACCAGCCGAATCCAAAAAGCCGGAACCAGTTATCATAAATCCAATTAAATATGTGTCATTAAGATCCACAGATAACAGCAGAGATAGACACGTCATCAAATCTTCCAAATCGATGATATCCTGCTTTGTGCATGCCAACAGGGCAAATCGGCTCATCAACAGCCTGTCTTATTTTTGAAGAAATGTTATCAGTTGTGTTGAGGGACCAACTGACCAAACTGAAGTCCATAGTTATGATTCAGAAGATTTTGTAGAAGAGAGGCTCTCAGACAGTTTCACAGACAAGACAAAGCTAAAGCAAAGTGGAGACCGAGGAGTCGTCCACCCTTGAAAAGAGCAAGTGTTGAATGTGCAATGCATCACTGTATTGTCAAAATACAAATTTTAACAGTTTGACCAAAACAGCTAAAAGTCTCAAATCTCAGAATCATTTTTTTCTTTATGTCTGAAAGGCAGCAGGCTCTCCTTTAAGTAATGCTGCATTTATTTTGGGTTTGGATAGAAATTTACTGTTCAAAGCTTAAGCAAAAGGTTCTTTCCTAATGGATCACACTTGTTGGATAAAATAAATATCCTTTCATCATAAGAGGAGCTCACAAACGACAACAGGAGAAGATTTTTCAACCCAGTTTACTTGTAAGGACAGAGTTCACATACAGGCTTTCATAGATGTACAGTTACATGAGCCTCACCAGTGACAATCTGTAGTTTTATCAGGTGCCTGTGTGTGCCTGCAGGCTCCTCTCTGAGCAGTCAAAACAACTCTCCAACTCACACACATTGATAAACATCCATGACTTTTACCTAAATTCCCCTGACAACACCCTATTTATTAAAGAAGAGTCAGGTGTAATTGCATATTGTGTTCTTTCATATAGATAAAATTAAAATTATATTTGTATTTCACTGGCTACCGGTTCATCTTCGAATCCAATTCAAAATTCTCATGTATGTCTACAAATCGCTGAACAGTCTCGCCCCCGCCTATCTCTCGGATCTGATACACCCATATGTCCCTCCACGTGCTTTGAGGTCAGAGGATCAGGTACTCTTAATAGTTCCAGAAACTCGCCTTAAGCGCAGGGGTGACAGGGCGTTCTCTGTAGCAGGCCCAAGACTCTGGAACGAGTTACCGCTGCTCATCAAACAGGCCCCCTCCCTCTCAGTTTTCAAATCCCGGTTAAAAACTCACTACTACTCCATCGCTTTCAATGCCAGCTGATTTGTATTGGATCGTTTGATTTATGATCTGCAATGTTTTTATGTTTTTCGTGTTGTACTTCATTGTCTGTGTTGCCTGTTGCGTGTTTGTTTGTCCAGCACTTTGGTGTGGACTTGTTCCTGTTTAAAGTGCTTTATAAATAAAATGGTATGGTATGGTATGGTAAAATAACCCTAAAATGTTACAAGTTGCATAAATCATTTAAATCAGGATATTTTTTATTATTTTAATTGCAGGAAAATAGTTTCTGAAACATTAACCAACTGAAACACAGTGAATCACCCAGTGAATCTCAATGGAGATCCTCAAGATATTCAGAACGGTGTTATACAGTAGTTAATATTTTATTGAAAATACTTTGTATGTGTTTTGTGTTTTGTGTTTTTTTATTTTTTGGCAATTTTTCACATTTTTTATAAACCCCTTTGCAGTTGAGAGAGACACAGTTATCAAACCAGAAATTATTATTATCTTTTTTTGTGTGTCTCTAGGCAGAAACATGTTTGAAAGTTGTTGTTATTTATTTATTTTTCGTCATTGGTTAGGCCATTACTGTCAGGAGCGAAGGCTGAGCTCATTTAAAGTCTATTCAGGATGAGTTTGTTTAATAGCCAACAGGAATATTAACAACTCACAATACTGGTGTCACATGGGTGGGACCAAAACGCTGCAGCAACACAGGGCTCTGAGCCTGTTGAAATCCCTTACAGACATATTTTTGATCACATGAAAATTTGTGATAAATTAATTTGTAACCTGTGAATTCAAAATTCACACAGACCTTGTAGTTGCTATAAAAAAGGGTATACAGTACAGTAGTTCTGTCACAATCCTAAGGTTTTGAACCCATATGCAGGTAGGCGAACAAAGCAGGAGTTCTTTTTAAAGTAAAAATGATTTATTTTAAACAACAAAACAAACAAAAGGCTGACGTGGCAGCAAAACATACGATAATGGGAAAAGGCAGTTAGAACAGGAAGGGTATAGATTAGGACTGGAACTTGGAAACAAGACAGGAGGACCATGTTGTCTGTGCAGACCGAAACAATGACCGACAGTTTGGAGGTGGATGGCAGGAGTTTAAATACAGCAGAGGAAGAGTGGATAATGAGTGCAGCTAGACAGGTAAATGATAAGGGACAGGTGTGAATGATTAAAGGCAGAAGAGGCAGACTGAGGAGTTAGTGAGAAAATGACAACAGAGACAAAGCATAACACAACATTGACCAAGTGCAAGAAACAAATCACACAAGGAGCAGAACAAAAGTCAGAAGGGCAGAAGAACAGAGAGCATGAAGGCAGGATGGGAAAAAACATGACATGAGGAGAGGTGTACAGGTGAACTAGATGAGGGCTGATTGTAGACTGAGCAGAGGAGGCATGGTGCAGGGAGACAAGAGCTGCGGAAGGGTGATAGGCATTACTGGGCTTAATAATGAAAACTGAAAGTTATGCACCATAACTCATGTTCCCTGAAGGAAGGGAACGAGGTGCAACAAAAATTCTATGGGAAATTGCACTCCGCGCAGTTACCTGAAGGAATACAATCACGCCTTTACGGCAGGGGCGTCAGCGTCACGCCAGAGGCCACGCCCTCTGGGTACTTAAGCCGCTGACGCCCATCCATCAATCTCCAAAATGCACTTCACCGAGCTTTCAGCATTGAAAGGGCCAGGTATGTTGCACATCGTTCCCTTCCTTCGGGGAACATGAGTTATGGTGCATAACTTTCAGTTCCCTTATCAGTCATGTCACTCGGTGCAACATAAATGCTATGGGAACGTAATTCATTCACGCCCTTGAAATGCTCAGTAAAATGTATCCTAGTGTGAACGTCTGCCCTTGATCAGCAGGCATCTCAATGCCGCTTTCTACTGTGTGTTAGAAAGGACAGCCTGAGTGACATCACACACAGTAACATCCAAACTGTAATGCTTTGCAAACGTGTTCATTGAGCTCCAGAAACGTGTTCATTGAGCTCCAGTTCGCAGTAGCACAGATGTCTGCAACTGGTACACCCTTGAACAGTGACCACGAGGTGGCCAAGCCCCGAGTGGAGTGGGAACGCACTCCAGAGGGTACCTGTTGACCTTTGCTACTGTACGCCATTTTAATGGCCTCAGTCACCCAGTGTGAGAGACGCTGTTTTGATAGGGCCTTTCCTGTAGCCGGTGCAGCAAATCACACAAACAGTTGATTTGTTTTTCTACATTCTGCTGTTCTCTGCATGTAAGTGCTTAAAGCTTTCACGGGGCAGAGAGCCTTCAGCCTTTCCTGTTCCTGAGTGAGGATAGGAGCAGGTGGAAAAGAAGAGAGATCAAAGTCCGGACTTCTGGGGTTTAAAGTCAAAACCTTGGGGATATGCAGGATTAGGCCTTAGGGTGACCTTTGACCCGTCAGGGGCGAACCTAGTACACATTGGATGTACGGACAAAGCGTGTAGGTCACCCACACGTTTTGCCGAGCAAAGAGCCAGGAGAAGAGCGGTCTTATAAGATAATAAATCTATCTTAATGTCGCTCAATGGTTCGAATGGGGGTCACAGAGAGCCCCCAAGACCATACTAAGATCCCATCCAGGGGTCAAGATCCTGCTGGGGGGTCTCTTCCTTAGCACGCCCTTCATAAATCTTATTATGAGCGGGTGCGCGCCAGGCGTCCTGCTCCCCCAGCCCTTGTGACAAGCTGAAATTGCTGATAGGAACACCTTAATCGTTGAGAAAGAGCTACCTTTTTCCAACAAGTCCTGAAGAAAGGTGAGGAGCTGGGCCAAGTTGCATGAATAAGAAATAATATTTATTTCTGTACACCAAGCTTCAAAAATATGCCATTTCCTAGCGTAGAGAGACTGTGTTGACACAGCTCGTGCGTTTTGAATGGTTTTTACCACGTTCTCTGGCAGGCCTGAAGCTATCAGCTTGTTCCTTATCCACTAACAAGCTGAAATTTATCACAGTTCTCAGTCTAAGTGGCGAAACTGTTCCTTCCGGTGACGTGGAGGATCCCTGGAGAGGAGTCGGTGATGGAACCAGCTCTCCCTCAAGGGCCCTAATTTCTGTGGTCCCTTGAAGGTCAACCACGTTAGGGAGAGGGCCTTTCTGCAGATGTACCTCCATACTACTCTGATCGAGAGTGTTTGGAGACAGAGGCAATCTGCTGTCATTATTAGACAAAAGATGAACAAAATGTCTGTTTTTCCTCTTTTTGTTGGGGGTCATGGATTGGAGGTATAAGGAGGGGGCGTCTCAGGTGTTTGTGTTCATCGTTAATTAAGCC
This sequence comes from Garcialebias charrua, assembly GCA_038048925.1. NCBI lineage: Eukaryota > Metazoa > Chordata > Actinopteri > Cyprinodontiformes > Rivulidae > Garcialebias > Garcialebias charrua. The sequence goes on along the minus strand of JBBPBX010014671.1, from coordinate 42,551 downwards.
GTGTATATCAGTCAGCATTCGTGTATGTCTCATTGTCCCTTTTACCTGGTGTGTCATTTACCTGGGGTGGCAAGTTTTGTAAACGAGCAGATCTCCTGACTCCAGCCCGTTTCCTGGTTGGGTCAGCACAGTGAGCGCAGTCACACGCTGTAGGATCACTGTTTGATCATGGCGTGTCGCCCATTGAGAATAAGGGGACCGCTTCAGCATGAGAATGTGGAGATGGTCCTTTGTGTTGAGCAGACTTTAGATTGGTTGGTGACAGAGAGTTCAGTCCTCTTCGATTAAAGGGAAGAGTAGTCTGATTTAGCCCTGGTGCCATTTCTGTTCTACACTGAGTGTTTACACACGCTGCAGTTTCATCACAACTGCCTATGTGAACGTGGTGTTGGCCTACGGGCTTCTGCCGTGGCCCCCCCGTCCCTTACTGGCGTCCGATGAATAGGTGGCCAGGAAGGTGGGTCGTCAGATTCTGTCGGCACACACCCCTGGAGCGCGGACGTGTCATGGGTTTGTTTCATTTGTGTATTGCCGACCCCGTGGTTTAGAACGGAGCGGGAGCTAGATCACGTGACCTCCCCTCACCTGTCTCTGTGAGGAGTGACGGGCCTGCTTGCAGACGCCTCTGGGCCTGTCTGTTGCAGACAGAACAGAGGCACCCTGCTGGGGTTTATCAATTAGGCTAACACCCCGTGAGCCGTGAGGGAGGGGGGGAAGATGGCCCCCGCCCTTTATGTCAGCTGGAAGAACAGAGGGGACTGTTCTGCTGATGTTACTGTGTTTGTTGTTGTTGTTTTTTTTTGTTTTTTTGTGAGTCAAGAAAACAGAGAGAGGCTGTTTTTTAAGCTTTATTCGTGCTTACGTGTAACGGCATATGTGGCGCGGCACGTGAAAAGTAGGAACAAGTCGCGCACAGTCTAACTGATAAAAATCAATAAACCTTCAAGTTCTGAGAAATTAGTGAAAATCGTTTTTTTGCAAAATATACTAGTTGAAGTTGTGAAGAAACCATCCCATGCTTTAAAAAACACTTTAGAAGTGTTTAAACTGATAAACTTTGTGTTAGAAATCAGTTTGTTTTCAGAGTAAAAACAAACCGCAGGAATTTGCGTACTGGGGGCGGGGACACTCACAGCTGATTAACATGCGGAATTGTTTGGCTGGTATCGGAGGCTTTGTTATTGGTTTCGGCCAATTATGTGCAGATTTGAAAGAAACACATGGCTACTTAACATCTATACATAGTTCCCAGACACGCCCCCATACCGGCTTCCGCACCACATCTGAAGGCAGAGAAAGGCAAAATGGCGAACTAGCAGAGCAAATTATACGGACAAAAACACGAGCTACCACAGCTTCACCAAGGAACAACAGCAAAATGGCAGTGGTCGAGTTAAATGAGTTTGAGAAAGAAATCATGGCAGACGAATCAGACAACTTGTCACAAAGTAGTTACTCCGATATCATTAATTATTTAATTACTACAAAGAGCGCACACCGGATTCACAGCACAGAGCTTTACAGCACACCGGCTTCACAGCTTTAAATCCAAAAAAGATGTGTAAACTGTCTCAATCAGATCTAACCAGCTAAAAAAAGGTTTAACTAAAATAACACACAGCCAGCACAAACAGTCCAGGCTGAACACAGACCAGAACCAGCACTTTGAGTGTTACCGTGTTGGAAGTTAGCATGTTGTTAGCATCTGGAGCGGATGGTCCGTCGAGCTCATCGGACGGCGTGGATCCGTCGCGGCCGCGGAGGCACGTCCCATGGGACCGACGCGTCGCCCGCACGACTTGGCTCCCGTCCTCCTTCTCCCACTGGGACGGTCTCACCGCCGGGCCCGGTGGACCGTGAAGAGGCCGCGTTAGCGAGATGCTAAGCTAGCCACAGCATGCAAGACGGTGTCACTAAAATAATGAAAAAAAAAAAAAAAAAAACAGCTCTAACACACAGACAGTTGTACTCTAACATTGTTTCACAAAATGATTTATGTAGAATATTTTGTTTACCGGCCAAAAGCACGATCTTCTGAGCAGATCCAAGCAGAGATGGGGCGGTGTGAGTTTCTCCGATGAAATAAATCCTTCACGTTTTCTTTTTTTTTGATTAAGTGAAACCTGCGCGTTGCCCAAACGTCTACCCGACTGGAACACCCACTGACACAACACGAAGTAACCATTGCAATTAATTAGAAATTAACAAAAAAAACAACGTGAAAAATGGACATCCAGTAGAATGCGCTCCAACTGCTGCTTAGCCTACCTGTGGGAGGGTCAAAAAGGACAACCCACAGATGTGACGTCACATGGGAACTATGTATTAACATATAAACACAGAACACTGCTGTGGCTGGAGCTGCCAGATCTCGCCCACCCCCACAACCTGTCAATCAATTCAGTAGGCGTGTCAGAAAATGACCAATCAGCTACCTCAATTTGTCCCGTAGGTAAACGCTATTGTCTGGAGCTGCGCTGCAGCGGCTCAAATGACGTCAAGAATTTGGTGCGAAAACGCGAGAATGTACGCGAGAACGTATGCTGGGGTATAGGGCTGAACTCTCTGCGTACAGTACGAGCGTACGGACATGCGGACGGATGTACGCAGAGCTATACTGGGAGCTTTACCTTCACTGCTGTGTTTCAAGCCAACCTCCTGTTGGAATCTCAGAAGGCTTTTAACACATGCGAAACAATCACCATGTACAACAATCAAATGTTTTAGGCCAGATGGCCAACTTGCTACTCACAGAAACAGCCTGAGGACAACCAAGGCCAAAGTAGTTCAGAAAAACGGTTGTAAGCTCAATCATCCAGGTCCATGTCTTTATCAATAAAAGACACATTTTTTACAGCCAGACATCCATTTGAAAATATTACAGGTAGTTTTCCATCCATCCATTATCTTTACCTGCTACTTCCTTTTCGGGTCACAGAGGTCACTGGTGACCATATCCAGCCATCACTGTGTGAGAGGTGGGGGACACCCTGGACAAGTCTCAAGCCCATCACAGGGACACAGAGACAAACGAGACAAACAACCATTCACTCACACCTAGGGTAACATGATTGTAGTTATATACTGACCCCAAGTTGCAGACCGAAGAAAAGACAGGATATACTGAAACAAGTGTATTTATTTACAGGTGGTATGTTCTGAGCTTAAAAGGAAGGAGGGACAAGATAAGTACTTGAAGATGATCTTGGATGAATATTAATATTAATTATGAAGAGAGGATTTAGTTCACTTATTGATAATGTCTTTGTTATAGGAACCAGAGCGGAGCACCATGAGGTTCTTGGTTCAAGGAGATGCCGATTTGAAGAGAGGTAAGCAACGTTGGAGCGAGGAGCATGTGGTGTTGAAGCAGAGATCTGATTATTCAGCTGGAGGCTTTGATGTGTACTTAGAGGGGACACCATCATGAGTCAAGTCTTGAAGAGCAAAAGGCCTTGGAAGGCTGGAGAAGACCAAGACTAGGAAGTCACTTTACCGTTTGAAGGATAATGTCCCAGTGCTGAAGGAGAGTCTGGCAGAAGCTTGTATGCTGCTGCAGAATAGTCCTCCTAATCAGAATCAGGTGTGTGGAGTTGGGTGATTAGTCTCTGCTGCAGCTATGGGGGAGCATGTGTGACATGCAGAACCTAAAACTCCCCATAGGGACAATTTAGAGTTATCATTCAGCTTAACGTACATGTTTTTGGTCTGTGGGAGGAAACCGGAGTACCTGGAGTAAACCCAGGTACGCACAGAGAGAACATGCAAACTCCACCCAGAATAGTCCCCTGGGCAGGATTAGATCTGGCAACCATCTCGTTGAGAGGCAGCAGCTCTAACAACTGCACCACCGTGCCGCCCACACTTGTTCAAGGATCAAGGTTCTTTATTGTCATTTCGCATCACAAGTGGTACATGAAGTGGAACGAAATTGTGTACTCAAGGTCCTAGTTATAACCAAAAATAGCTAAAATTAACTTCTTCTATCTTCTAAAAAAGAAACAGTGTACAAGGATCGAAGACATAGGCTAAACAACAATAATGTAAAACGACGTGGTGTATTAAACAAAAGCCTGAATATGAGTCTGTTATGAGCACATGGGTATGAATACAGTAGCTTAAAGGCAAGAAATCAGCAGCATACAAACACCAATTAAAGTGGCATTACAGTGATTTTTGTGATTAGGGATTCGTGAGTCTAACAGCTTCAGGGTAGAAGCTGTTCCTCAGTCTAGTGGTTCTACACCTAATGCTCCGTAACATCCTTCCTGAGGGGAGCGGGGCAAAAAGTGTGTGTGCGGAGTGAGTGTGGTTCTTCATGATGCAGGTGGCTCTCTTCCTGCATCTAGATGTGTAGATGTCCGTGACAATGGGGAGACTGACTCCAACAGCCTTCACCACTCTCTGCAACGCTTTTCGTTCTGCAGCTGTGCAACCTCCATGCCACACGTTGATGCTGGAGCACCGGATGCTCTCCACTGCACACCTGTAGAAGGAGGTGAGGACTGGGCTACTCAGACCAGCTCGTCTCAGCCGTCTGAGGAAGTAGAGTCTCTGATGAACTTTCTTCATCAGGCTGGTGGTGTTGTTGCTCCAGCTGAGGTTATCATTCATGTGCGCGCCCAAGTACTTGTAGCTGGAGACCACTTCCACCGCAGATCCTCTTATGTTCACTGACCGGTAGTCATTCAGTCCCATCACTGCAGAGCTCTTAAAGGGGACCACATATAGGTCTTTAAAATTTTTATGTTATGTCTGTGTGCTATCTTGACAATATTAATTCATTTTAATACACAAAATAATTCTTAGATAATCAATTATACCCTTTTTAATTCTGCCATTTTTAACTTTCGTTTTGAACGACCGGTTTCTTGAAGTCCACGCCCTTCAACGATCTGTTTACGCCCTCTGTAACAGCCAGTATCTGTAATGTGTTGTTGTTTTAAAATTAGCTCTTTTTTTATTACTCATTTGACTTACTGTTAGTGCTAGCTTAAGATAACTTACCGAAACCCGTCTGAGCGCGCCGCAATTTGCTGCTCCTTTTAGCATTAGACCACCCGAATCCGATGCTAATGTTAGCTTGTTCCTCTTCCGGTGTTCGCCAGCTCCGCTCGTTGCACGCGGCGATTTTGGGAGTTATCGCTGTTCCAGTCAAGACAACACAAAGTTCACCAAGTGTCTCCCGTAAATTAATCCGTAAGGAGAAGGTCCTCGCTGCTGCGAGGCTGCAGCGAGGCTGTACAGTTGAAGCTCCGCTCCATCCGCCAGAAGAGAGGGTCCCGTTGCCGCCGGTCCCTACGCCGGCGGTCTGCTCGTTTTATTTCTACCGGCTGCGCGTTGGGAGCGATCGCAAATACACTAAAAATTGAACTAAAACATAAAAATAACAATTATACTTTATTTATAAAGCCATTAAAAAACCACAGCTGCAACAAAGTGCTGTACACATGAAATTAAGAACATATAAACAAAAGATGAGATGAAATCATGAAAAACAACAGTCATGTGTTTAATACAGAAGTGGGTTGAGCCCAGAGCCATATAAAGTGAGAGTTGCGACACTTCCATAGACTTCCGTTGTAAGAATGGAATGCGGAAGTCACGTGGGTCATGGAGGGGGCGATTTGTTCCATGGCTGTTTTACAGTCTGACTCTGCCTGCAGTAGCGCTCCGTCGCCGCCAGAGGGCGCAGCTCCACAAGGTTTCCATAGCCGTTGTTTGGAACGATTGACCGCCTATCGGCGACATCAAAGAGTGTCAGAACTCTCTATATATATGGCTCTGGTTGAGCCTAACCAGGGGTTGCTAGGTGAGGGGCTGGACTCAGGTTGGTGTGAGTTGTGGCTGCGGTTTGTGACGTCACAAACCGCAGGAAGTGAGAAACGAACTGTATTTTATCAAAGATAAATAAATCTACTTAGAGTAAATAAACCACTGGGTGCATTTCTTTGGCCTTAGGACTGTTTTTTTATGAAGTACATACCCAAAGTTGAGTAAAAAAAAAACATTAAAAAGTGAATTTTGCATGTGTGGTCCCCTTTAAGAACTGGGATGATAGTGCTGGTCTTCAGTGGGAACAGTTGCCAGGTTGAGAGAGGTGTTAAAGATGTCAGTCAGCACCTTGTAGAGTTGACTGGTAGTCCTGTATGTTCACTGTGACCTGTTCTGATTTGGTTCAGACTTCAGCGGCAAAACTGGAAAGAAAATAACATTCACGATCCTGTATGACACCATTCCTTGCTCACCATTTGCATACCTAACATAGATTTATGTATTCGTTTTTAAATTGTCCTGTTCAGTTTCCACACAAGGCTTCTTATTTTACTTGTTTCAATTTTAAATCCATACATGACCAGGCTTTACACATTAAAGCTCCTAAAGTTGAAAAAAAAAAAAAACTTCCTATTTCAATCAAATTTTCAGAATTAGTAATTTGTTTCCACAAATGTATTGCAAACTTTTTCTTATAATACTAAAATGACTAGTTGTCTTCTAATAAACATGTTTTTTGCTCTCTCTTGTCCTCTTTGCACAGTATCAGGTTTTTATTTAAAGATGTACTTAACAAGAATGTGTGTGGTTATTCAAGTTATTTTCTATCACTGCTGTCTGAAAGGGACCGTTTAAATAAAGCTGAGGGTCACAAAGTGAAAGAAGCCGCAGAAACAACGCTGTCCTCCTTTTAAAACCCACATTTAAGTTTCTAAATATGAAAACCAAAAAGTTAATGTGACGTTCTCTGCTGACGTCTCACTAAACTATTTAATCTGTACTGCCTGAACATGAAGTTTGACGAGCTGACAATCTGCTTTACAAACAACAACTATTTTTTGAGGATTATTAATAGGAAATAATGTTTTATTATTGATGTACTTTCAAACAGATTTAACACCAATGGACTAGATGTTAAAATAAGGAAACAGAAGGTGTTTAAGAAGCATTTCATGTAAGTTGTCAAATCCTCTGAGAGAGATGAGAGTTTGAGATTTAATGCAGCAGGTTTTGCTTTGACTTCTGGACAAAATGGATGCATTAAAGTTGTGCTATATGCTTCTGCCTGTTGCTGTGTGTTTTACAGATGCTGAAGGTAATTAAATTTCCTAATGTCACATTTGAACAGTTTTAAGGACTCTGCTGTGCAGTTTCTGTAGTTAGGATTAAAACAAAATGTACTTTTTGTAAAGTTCAACAAGTCATCAACTACTGACCCAGTCTGTTTTGTTGTTTTTGACTTCTTGCAGTGACTGTTGTGAAAATGATCCAGAAGGAACCAGACTTCACTCCACTTTGCACCAACTCAACACAGTATCCCATCATTCTGATAGTGTGCAGGATCAGAACAGAGAGGAGCAGAGGAGACGACTGTCGTCTGTTCTATAGATATGAACAGGGCTTTACTCAGGAATGTGACTCCAGGTTTAAACTTATGACCAAGAATCAGACTGTGTTTCTGCACCTGAGCAGTTTAACACCATCTGATAGTGGAAATTACATTTGTGAGTGTTCAAACAATAATGGAACATTTATTTACCATCTCAACATCACAGTCACAGGTGAGAAAATATGTATCTTCTACCTACACATGTTGGCTACATTAGAAATATTTTCTATTGTACCGGTACTTACTTTATGTTCAATTTGTATTTACATTTACAGCCTAACATATGTAAATAAAGTCTCTGTAATGAGTTGCCTTTTTTCACATTCTTGTATTTCAGATGTTTTCAGTGGTCCAAGGAAAATACATGGAAATTTCACGTTGCTTATTTTCTTTGCTGTGGCTGCTGTCATCACAACTGTGGTCATGCTGGGAATTTTCCATCAAAGACGACGACTTCATGGGTGAGAGACATAAATGTGTGTTTTAGTTAAGCAGTTCAAACTTTTGTACAGCTGCCACTTCAGAAAATAAACGGTAACCCCATAATTGACATACCTCTTCTTCTTCTGGCTGTACCCTCTTCAGGGNCAAATCTAAAAGTATTTTCATAAATATTTTCACTTTAAAAAATGACTTTTTTCATCAATTACTTGATTTTCAATCTGTTTTATTCCTTATATGAAAACAGTTTGTGCAAAGCGATTATAGAGTTTATCTTGAAGTTTTGTTTCAGTTCCTGTTCGGTCTAACATCCGTTTCACTGTACACAAAGAGCAAGTTTTAATATTTGTTACTAATTTTTAATCGTGTTTCTTTTTACCGAACAGAAAGCAGCCAGAATTACATTGCAGTCATCTAGATGGGGTACTGAACAGACAACAGTAGCCTCTCGTCCTTTTCATGTATTTTTTAAGTTATCTGGTATTTTTAGTAAATATTTTACTGCATGTCTTCTTTTTTCAGGAGCCACAGGACATGGAGCCGTACAGCACCTTCATTCGAAAGGAAAGCGGACTTTATTCAATTGTCAAATTAAAATGAACCCTGAGGATTTAAATCTAGTTACGGGACCTGATGCTCATTCAAGACGAGTTTGAGGATGTTTGTTGTCCACTCGGCGTAACTATCTATGGCTGATTTAAAGATGGGATTTGGCCTCGATTGGTTCAAACGTCAGTTTTGGTCAGTGTCCGCTGATTTTATATTGGAGACCTTCTTATATCTCCTTTCACTTGTCACGCCGTTAGTGCAGTTACAACGTGCGCTCTCAGGACATCATTACCCACAGCGTTCCCTCAGTGCGGACTGAACTTGGCAACAAGGCCTTTTAATACTCAGCTCCTGCAACCTGGAAGACCTTTCAACAGGAACTGAAGTGGTCCACCTTAATTTATTTATGGGGTTTTAAACATTTGATAATATCAATAGTAAAAATCAAAGAAAATATGTTCTTGTTTTCAGTATTTCACCCTGTTTTATGGCACCCTGATTTATTGTTTTATACAATGCTCTTAATTTAACTGCATTTTTACTGTAGTTTATTGTTATTGTTGTTTGCTGTGGTGTTGTCTGTATTTTACATATTCTGTCTGGAACAGGTCTCTCTTGTAATTGAGTCTTCGTGGCTCAATGAGACTAGCCTTTATAAATAAAGGTTGAATGAATGAACGGTACCAGAATAACCAGAAAAACCTGAGTGGTTATTTTTGGACCTTGTATCAACCTTGAAAATAAGATTTCAGGGATTTTGGAGGAAAACGTCATGACATTGAAATGAGAGTTTAGAGCATCTGTGACGTTAAAAATCTTTATTTATTTTAACAAATTGGTCAACCTTGCAACACTGTGCAAATTAAACTGAGTAAATAAATTCAACCACTCACTTCACCATTGTGCCTCTTCTGTTGATAACAAGGACGCAAATGCTGTGTGTCAATACCCAGTGGAGTTTGAAGAAATGCAGTAATCTATGAGATTAATACAAAAAGGAACTCAGGTCTAAAGTGTTTCCAGTTTAAAAGAAGTATAACATGCACGTTCAGCTCTTCACACAAGTTTTACTGTAAAACAAAAGCTTTGACTCAGATGTTTTTATTTTATTTTTTTCCTGATTTACAGCAGTCATTTTCCTGGAACGATACGTGTGATTGTTCAGGTGTTCAATAAGTTGTAGGTGTTCCAAGTAATTTACATGAAGGAAGGCCAGAAGTATTTTACCACAAAAATTAAAACCGGTATATAAGATCCATCCATCCATCCTATTTACCATATTCTTTATTATTCTTTATGGTGTTCATATCCAGCAGTCACTATGCAAGATGCGGGAGACACCCTGGACAGGTCTCCAGTCCATCACAGAGACAAACGAGACAAACATCCATTCACCCTCTCACTCACACTAGAGACAATTTAGAGTTACTAATCAGACTAACATGCATGTTTTTAGTCTGTGGGAGGAAACTGGAGTGCACGGAGAAAACCCACATATGCATGGAGGGAACATGCAAACTCCACCCAAAAAAGTTCCTGGCTGGGATTTGATCCAGCAACCTTCTCACTGAGAGGTGACAGCTCTAAAAACTGCTCTACCGTGCCGACCATAAACCAGATATTGGATCATTTTAACACATATTTAGGGCTATAGAGTAAACTAATGAGAGAATTTGTGCTTAAACATAAAAAATGACCCCATCCACTTTAAAGGGCCATAGCAGGAGTCCAATTTTCTGTCTTTAAACAATTATTGTAGTGGTTTGTGGTAATTATTTCCCTCGATCACTAGATGACAGTAAAGACTTCACTTATTTTAACACGACACATGTCAGTCTTGTTATAGTTAGTTTATTTAAACTCGCTCTGATATTTATCTACTGTTGAAACCATCAATTAAGTTTGAAAATATAAAATTTACAAACTGAACTGAAGTTCACTCGTCACTGGATGAGGTGTGTTAGATGACACACCGCTCGGCCTCTGCAGGTTGTTCTCATTCTGCAGGAGAACCATGATGGAAGATGATGCAATGTGCAGATAAGCAAAGTACTTTTTATCTTATTTGTTTTAAAACCTGCATTTAGAAAAACTTGCGAATGACACGACAATAATCTTTTTTTAATGAATTAAATAATGATGTCATGAACAAATTGTTCTCGTTAGTTATACAAATAGCTGTTTTGCCACTTCAGTGGATACAATTCGTCTTGTCCTTATCGCTCTTTTGAAAGTTTTACCAGTGCGCCGCTGTTCAAAACCCTCTTCCATCTGTTGTGTATATAAATATACTGAATGAATAATGAAGGATTTAGAAAGTGCAGCAATAAACAGACTTTTTATTGTTGTGCCAAAGCCAGCATTATTTTAACGTCATTTTGCTGCAATCGTTCATTTCATACTTTTTCTTGCAGAATGATTTTGTTGCTTGTGCTTCTGCAGTAAGTTGCATTTTAACCATGTATTTCATTTTTTTACGAGTTGTTGTTGTTGTTGTTGCATGTCTAAATAAACAATGGTTTAATTTAACTTCACCCCAGAAAGATTGACAATTTTTTAGATTTTTTTTTTTAAAGTTTATGATTTTTTTTGGCTTTGGTGTTCCCCGACTAACTTCAGCAGATCTTTTTTACTTACAGAGGAAGTCCTCTCTTCACAGACAGCGGTTACTGTGTGTATACAACTCATGCAGTGTACTGCATTCACATTTCCTGTTTTTCTCCGTTGATACATGATTATATTAAAAGTTCATGACATCTGCAGAGCTGCAGCAGAGTCAGGTTTTAGAGGTCAATAAAATGGATTTAATCAGCATGATGAGTGGAGATTAGAGACAAATGAGTCAGCTCTGCTGTCACAGCTGCAAATTCAGCAACTATCTTGGATCTTTATGACTGTTTCTTTTACCATTTATATTTTTGCTGTCGTTGGATGTAACTGTGTGTACAATTTTGTGCCACCTCATGTACCACATGTGGTGCAAATGATAATAAAGAACCTTGAACCTTGATTTTATTAGCAGGATGATCCAGGTTCAATCACTGCCACTTTAGACACGTTGCACGTGAAGTTAACGAGTCATCCAGAAGCTGAATGCTCTTTGGGATGACATTTAAAATGTAAACAGTGATTGTTAAGGAACTTGCAAATTGTAGGTTCATTCAAGGAGCAGCAATTTGGAAGAAGAAAAAAAAAACATTGCTAACTCCAGAATAGTCAGCTGTGCTTGATAAAGACAAGCTGTAGAAGTCAACGTTTCAGGTTTAGCTTAATTTAATTATTCAAACACATTATATATTTTAATGAGCATGTTATGTTTCTATCTGCAAACCATCGACATATGTATTAAAGTATTAACCTGAACTGTCTGCCAGTGATCAAATGAAATGAAAATGAAATGAAGATTAATAAAATGTTCAATATCAGAATGGTCTCTTTTTTTCTTTTCTTTTTTAGACTTTGCAGAACCTGAAAATGTAAAAGAAAAACAATAATAAGATCTAAGATATGAACTAAGAAAAGCATCAACTAAATAAGCACTAATAGCATAAAAACATTACTTCGAACAGCAGCACAAACATGAGTCTGTGTGAGCAGATGAACACGAATGAACAAAGCAACATGAAACAGATCAGCAGCAACATGAAACAGATCAGCAGCAACATGAAACAGATCAGCAGCAACATGAAACAGATCAGCAGCAACATGAAACAGATCAGCAGCAACATGAAACAGATCAGCAGCAACATGAAACAGATCAGCAGCAACATGAAACAGATCAGCAGCAACATGAAACAGATCAGCAGCAACATGAAACAGATCAGCAGCAACATGAAACAGATCAGCAGCAACATGAAACAGATCAGCAGCAACATGAAACAGATCAGCAGCAACATGAAACAGATCAGCAGCAACATGAAACAGATCAGCAGCAACATGAAACAGATCAGCAGCAACATGAAACAGATCAGCAGCAACATGAAACAGATCAGCAGCAACATGAAACAGATCAGCAGCAACATGAAACAGATCAGCAGCAACATGAAACAGATCAGCAGCAACATGAAACAGATCAGCAGCAACATGAAACAGATCAGCAGCAACATGAAACAGATCAGCAGCAACATGAAACAGATCAGCAGCAACATGAAACAGATCAGCAGCAACATGAAACAGATCAGCAGCAACATGAAACAGATCAGCAGCAACATGAAACAGATCAGCAGCAACATGAAACAGATCAGCAGCAACATGAAACAGATCAGCAGCAACATGAAACAGATCAGCAGCAACATGAAACAGATCAGCAGCAACATGAAACAGATCAGCAGCAACATGAAACAGATCAGCAGCAACATGAAACAGATCAGCAGCAACATGAAACAGATCAGCAGCAACATGAAACAGATCAGCAGCAACATGAAACAGATCAGCAGCAACATGAAACAGATCAGCAGCAACATGAAACAGATCAGCAGCAACATGAAACAGATCAGCAGCAACATGAAACAGATCAGCAGCAACATGAAACAGATCAGCAGCAACATGAAACAGATCAGCAGCAACATGAAACAGATCAGCAGCAACATGAAACAGATCAGCAGCAACATGAAACAGATCAGCAGCAACATGAAACAGATCAGCAGCAACATGAAACAGATCAGCAGCAACATGAAACAGATCAGCAGCAACATGAAACAGATCAGCAGCAACATGAAACAGATCAGCAGCAACATGAAACAGATCAGCAGCAACATGAAACAGATCAGCAGCAACATGAAACAGATCAGCAGCAACATGAAACAGATCAGCAGCAACATGAAACAGATCAGCAGCAACATGAAACAGATCAGCAGCAACATGAAACAGATCAGCAGCAACATGAAACAGATCAGCAGCAACATGAAACAGATCAGCAGCAACATGAAACAGATCAGCAGCAACATGAAACAGATCAGCAGCAACATGAAACAGATCAGCAGCAACATGAAACAGATCAGCAGTAACATGAAACAGATCAGCAGCAACATGAAACAGATCAGCAGCAACATGAAACAGATCAGCAGCAACATGAAACAGATCAGCAGCAACATGAAACAGATCAGCAGTAACATGAAACAGATCAGCAGTAACATGAAACAGATCAGCAGTAACATGAAACAGATCAGCAGTAACATGAAACAGATCAGCAGTAACATGAAACAGATCAGCAGCAACATGAAACAGATCAGCAGCAACATGAAACAGATCAGCAGTAACATGAAACAGATCAGCAGTAACATGAAACAGATCAGCAGTAACATGAAACAGATCAGCAGCAACATGAAACAGATCAGCAGCAACATGAAACAGATCAGCAGTAACATGAAACAGATCAGCAGCAACATGAAACAGATCAGCAGTAACATGAAACAGATCAGCAGCAACATGAAACAGATCAGCAGCAACATGAAACAGATCAGCAGTAACATGAAACAGATCAGCAGTAACATGAAACAGATCAGCAGCAACATGAAACAGATCAGCAGCAACATGAAACAGATCAGCAGCAACATGAAACAGATCAGCAGCAACATGAAACAGATCAGCAGCAACATGAAACAGATCAGCAGTAACATGAAACAGATCAGCAGTAACATGAAACAGATCAGCAGTAACATGAAACAGATCAGCAGCAACATGAAACAGATCAGCAGTAACATGAAACAGATCAGCAGCAACATGAAACAGATCAGCAGCAACATGAAACAGATCAGCAGTAACATGAAACAGATCAGCAGTAACATGAAACAGATCAGCAGTAACATGAAACAGATCAGCAGCAACATGAAACAGATCAGCAGCAACATGAAACAGATCAGCAGTAACATGAAACAGATCAGCAGCAACATGAAACAGATCAGCAGTAACATGAAACAGATCAGCAGCAACATGAAACAGATCAGCAGCAACATGAAACAGATCAGCAGCAACATGAAACAGATCAGCAGTAACATGAAACAGATCAGCAGTAACATGAAACAGATCAGCAGTAACATGAAACAGATCAGCAGCAACATGAAACAGATCAGCAGTAACATGAAACAGATCAGCAGCAACATGAAACAGATCAGCAGTAACATGAAACAGATCAGCAGCAACATGAAACAGATCAGCAGCAACATGAAACAGATCAGCAGTAACATGAAACAGATCAGCAGTAACATGAAACAGAGCAGCAGTAACATGAAACAGATCAGCAGCAACATGAAACAGATCAGCAGCAACATGATGTGATTTTTTTCACAGTGATTTTTCTGGTTAGATATTCATGAGTCTAACAGCCTCAGGGTAGAAGCTGTTCCTCAGTCGTTCTACACTTAATGCTCCTTAACCTCCTTCCTGAGGGGAGCAGGGCAAAAAGTGTGTGTGCAGGGTGAGTGGGGTCTTTCATGACGCAGGTGGCTTTCTTCCTACATCTAGAGGTGTACATGTCTGTGATGATGGGGAGACTGACTCCAACATCTTCTGTACAGCCTTCACCACTCTCTGTAGAACTTTCCTCTCTGCAACTGTGCAGCCTCCATGCCACACGTTGATGCTGGAGCACAGGATGCTCTCCACTGCACACCTGTAGGAGGTGAGAACTGAGCTACTCAGACCAGCTCGTCTCAGCCGTCTGAGGAAGTAGAGTCTCTGATGACCTTTCTTGATCAGGCTGGTGGTGTTGTTGGTCCAGCTGAGGTTATCATTCATGTGTACACCCAAGTATTTGTAGCTGGAGACCACTTCCACCGCAGATCCACTTATGTTCAGTGGGGTGTGGGTGTGTTTGTTCCTTCTGAAGTCCACAATCATCTCCTTTGTCTTCTTCACATTTATGTGAAGGTTATTGTCTTTGCACCAGCTCTCCAGGTGTTCCACCTCCTGCCTGTAGCTGGACTCATCATTGTTTGTGATGCATCCCACCACCGCTGTATCATCTGCAAACTTTACAATATGTCTTATCTGGGCTTAAATGGGTAGCTGCACAATCATACGTGAGCAGAGTGAACAGGAGAGGGCTCAACACACATCCTTGAAGTGAATCAGTGCTGAAGGTTATGGTGGAGGAGAAGTTGTGGATCCTCACTGACTGTGGTCTGTTTGTTAAGAACAGCAATGAGGTTATTTTCAATATAAAATTCTCTTACAAAATATTTTTTACAGGGAGACATTGTTTAAGCAATAAAACCAGTAAAGTGAATAAATAAATCTTGCTAAATTTCTGTCCAGCTTCATTCATTTTCAGTTTCCAAATTATTTGATCATTTTCATCGTTTCTAATTCCTTTGTTTTTTTCTTAAGGTTAATTTTAAAAATATATATTGCTGATATAAAATAATGTCCTTTGTGATATAGCAATGGGAGATGATGTTAAATCAAACTAAATGGGATAAAAACAAATCTCTGCTGTACATCCTGGTAATAAAATTGCAACTGCGATGTGTGTGAATAAAGCTGAAAATAAAAGATTTGATTTGATTAAAAAATAATATTGTGACAATGGTATAATTAAAGTCTACTTTTTAACTCATTCACTGGAAGACCTAGGTTAATAAATTTTCATAAACATTTTTAATGTAGAATCACAAATTTGCTTATTTTATATTAATTTACAGTACCTGAAATAAACTGTATTATAAATGTAATTTATTCAGAGCTCTACAGTGTTTATCCTTACATTGTAATGATTTTGCAGCACACTGAGATGTTTTAAGCTCTGCTACAAAACAGTATTAGAGAAGCTCTCAGTTCTTTTTTCTAGAAAGCAGCCTAACGCTGTACTAAAACTAAATTAAGAGTTGTTTTGTGACAGATTGCTGGGCTGTGACTCTTTAACTGGTGCGTTCTGGTAAGTTTAAATTTGACAGTAGTGACGCTTCGGACTAAAATAGGTTTAAAAAATAAAATAAAATCCAGACCACATTAATATAGTTTTTGGTAAAAATATTAAACCACAATAGCTAACTTGTTGAGTGAAATTCTAGTTTTGAACCTGCAATAAAAGTTGCGCTTTATCTTAACAAAAATGAAAACTGAAGTGTAGTTCAATTCATATAATAAAAAAGGTTTATTACAGCAGTGTGTTGCACGCATGCAGAACTTAAGTTTCACTCTGACTCGAGGATTTTTTAAGCCTGAGTAACCGCACGATATGTGAAATACTGAAACTGAACTAAGAGAAATACCAAAAAGTTTCAACTAATTTGGTTATTTTTGCACAAGTGCAGTGAAATATAGAACATTTATGAAGATGCTTGGAGTTTGTTTTTTGTGTGTCTTCTCACTGGGAGAAGACTCAAGACCCCAGGTCAGACCCAGAACTCACTGCAGGGATTGTATGTCCTTTCTGGCCTTAGGATCCCCCTGGAGAGTGTCACTGAAGAGACTGTGCCAGCAATCCGACCACAGATAAAGCAATAAAAGATGGATGGACTGAAATAATTCAAGTTGACAAAGTATCAACACTTTCTACTGAAAATTGGGGGTTTTTTTTAAGAAAAAAAAAAGAGAAAAGACACATTAAAGCTGCTGCCAGTAGCTCAATAAATGGATAGTTCAAATCACTTTGAAGTGATGTGATGCCTCCAGCTCTAAAATTTAAAACTTATTTTTGATCAGGATATGTCTTTTAACCCCCATATTAAAAATGCTACCAAAACCACCTTCTTCCACCTGCGTAATATCACTAAAATTACTTTGCAGAAACATCTTGTCTAAAAATTATGCAGAAAAACTGGTTCATGCATTTGTCATATCTAGACTGGACTATTGCAATGATTTATTATCTGGGTGTCCAAACACTTCTTTAAAAAGTCTTCAGTTGATCCAGTCTTAACTAGAGTTAGAAGAGATAATATCTCTCCAGTTTTAGCTTCCCTCCACTGGCTCCATGTCAAATCCAGAATTAAATTCAAAATCCTACTTCTAACCGACAAAGCCCTCAACATCCTAGCTCCATCTTATATTACAGATCTTATTGTTCCATAATTTCCTAACAGAGCACTTTTCTCTCAGACTGCAGGTTTACTTACAGTTCCTAAAGTTTCCAAAAGCAGAATGGGAGGAAGATCTTCCAGTTATCAGGCTCTTCTCTTGTGGAACCAACTTCCAGTCTCTGTCCGTGAGGCTGACGCATTGACCGGTTTTAAAACTGGGCTTAAGACTTTCCTTTTTTGTTGGGGTCGGCTTGGGTTTCTTGAGCTATCCCTTAGTTATGCTGCTCCAGATCAATGGTGACTCCATTGAGCAAGTACCACAAGAAAAATATTTAGGAGTTATTCTGGATGCCCAGTTAAGTTTTAAGAGTCATGTTGATAAAATCTGCAAAACTGTTAGATCTATCATAAACTGTTTTAAAATCATTAGACATTGTTTGACACTTCACTGTGCAGAGATGTTTTTAAACTCACTGATCCTCCCACATTTCTCCTATGGATCTACTGTCTGGTCTCAGACCACTTATTCTACACTCAAGACTTTGGCAAGTCTCTATAATCAAGCCTTAAAGTTTTTATATCAAAAGCCCATTAGCTTCCATCATTGTCATATTTTGATTAAATATAACATTCTGGATTTTGCTAATTTTTTAAATTTTAATGTTTTAAAATGGATTTTTAAGTGTTTAAATGGATTTGCACCTACACCATTAAGTGATTGCATATAGAGAGTGCACGGCAATAGCAGATCTACCAGAGCGGCTTTGGATGGAAATTGTAAGGTCCCCTTTAGAAGAACCACTTTTGCACAAGGTTCTCTGTCGGTGAGAGGATCTACAGTTTGGAACTCTCTTCCTGCTATTATAAAATCCACAACCAGTTTCAATATGTTTAAAAAGCATGCAAAACTCTGGTTATGTCAAAAACAGAACTGTAACCATTTTTGACATATTACATTTCTCTGTTTTGTATCCATTCGTGCTGCTGTTTATTCCCACTATATTAAGCTTAGTGTATTACTAGTTGATGTTTTTCTTAGTTAGTTCTAGATGTTATTACTGTTTTTCTCTTTCATTTGTTGTTGGATGTAACTGGGACCTCGTGTACATAATCTCGTTTTCATCTCATGTACCACATGCGGTGCAAATGACAATAAAGACTCTCTGACTCTGACTCTGACTCTGATTATGTTGTGCTATTTTAAATGAAAAGTTTATTTATTTTTATTATTTTCCTCAAAAGCCCATCTAGGGAAAAGTGCTGCGAATTAGCTGTGGCTATTGCACTATGATGCAAACATGGGACTGCTGTTTTACTCAGTTTGTCTATGTCGATGTGTGTCTGTCCCTATCAAATAAATAAACTAAACTAGGAAAAAAAACTATAGGTTTAGACTGCTGGAGGACAAACTGACCACACTTTTTCACTATTCTACTGTCTTTACTCACTCTGCTCAAACTATTTTGTATTTGTAATTATTTTTTATTTCCTTGATGTGTTTTTGTCTTTCAGGTTCACCTGCACCTACATCTGGACCTGCCATTCTGTGTATGTTTGTCTCTCCTTTCTGTTCCTCTCAAACCAGCCGGTCAAAGCAGATGGTCGCTTGTCCTGAGCCTGGTTCTGCTGGAGGTTTCTTCCTGTTAAAGCAGAGTTTTTCCTTTCCACTGTTGCCACTGTGCTTGCTCAGGATGGGAAACGGAGACGAAGTAAAGATTCAACAAGTCTGCTGGTTTCCTTAGATGTAGAACTTTACTAATTGACTTTTCTATGTACCGGTATGTGAATGTTTCTGTTCTGTGCCCTGAGACAATTTTGTTGTGAATTAGTGCTACATAAATAAACTAGACTGAATTGATGTTAAAGTTCATGCTCCATCATCCAGGTACAAAATCCATCAATGGTCATTCAGGTCATCTGGACATTTTCTCTTCTGTGGAAAGACGTTCTGCCCTCTATCCGAGGGCTTCATCAGTCTGAGGAGTCCCAAGTAAAGTGTTTTCGCCACTAAGCAGTACACTCCTTTAGTGGACCAACCAGTTTTCTGGTAATAAGAAGGTTTCTGGGACTCCTCAGATTGATGAAGCCCAAAGGATGGAGGGAAAAACGTCTTTTCACAAAAACGAAACTGTCCAGATGACCTGATTGACCATTATTAAATTGAATTGAATTTAGTTGATGTTCGGGCTAACTGTTCTAGATAGATACAAGCCGGATTCCAAAAAAGTTGGGACACTAAACAAATTGTGAATAAAAACTGAATGCAATGATGTGGAGATGGCAAATGTCAATATTTTATTCGTAATAGAACATAGATGACAGATCAAAAGTTTAATCTGAGTAAATGTAACATTTTAAAGGAAAAATATGTTGATTCAAAATTTCACAGTGTCAACAAATCCCAAAAAAGTTGGGACAAGTAGCAATAAGTGGCTGGAAAAAGGAAATTGAGCATATAACGAACAGCTGGAAGACCAATTAACACTAATTAGGTCAATTGACAACATGATTGGGTATAAAAAGAGCTTCTCAGAGTGTCAGTGTCTCTCAGAAGCCAAGATGGTAAGAGGATCACCAATTCCACCATTGTTGCGCAGAAAGATAGTGCAGCAATACCAGAATGGTGTTACCCAGCGTAAAATAGCAAAGACTTTTAAGTTATCATCATCAACCGTGCATAACATCATCAAAAGATTCAGAGAATCTGGAACAATCGCTGTGTGTAAGGGTCAAGGCCGTAAAACTCTACTGGATGCTCGTGATCTCCGGGCCCTTAAACGTCACTGCACCTCAAACAGGAATGCCACTGTCAAGGAAATAACAGAATGGGCTCAGGAATACTTCCAGAAAGCATTGTCAGTGAACACAATCCACCGTGCCATCCGCCGTTGCCAGCTGAAACTCTACAGTGCAAAGAGGAAGCCATTTCTAAGCAAGCTCCACAAGCTCAGACGTTTGCACTGGGCCAGGGGTCATTTAAAATGGAGTGTGGCAAAATGGAAGACTGTTCTGTGGTCAGATGAGTCACGATTTGAAGTTCTTTATGGAACACTGGGACGCCATGTCATCCGGACCAGAGAGGACAAGGATAGCCCAAGTTGTTATCAACGCTCCGTTCAGAAGCCTGCATCACTGATGGTATGGGGTTGCATGAGCGCTTGTGGCATGGGCAGCTTGCATGTCTGGAAAGGCACCATTAATGCAGAGAACTATGTTCAGGTTCTAGAACAACATATGCTCCATCTAGACGTCATCTCTTTCAGGGAAGACCCTGCATTTTTCAACAAGATAATGCCAGACCACATTCTGCAGCAATCACAACATCATGACTAGGAGAAGGATCCGGGTACTGAAATGGCCAGCCTGCAGTCCAGATCTTTCACCTATAGAGAACATTTGGCGCATCATAAAGAGGAAGGTGCGACAAAGAAGGCCCAAGACGATTGAACAGTTAGAGGCCTGTATTAGACATGAATGGGAGAGCATTCCTATTTCTAAACTTGAGAAACTGGTCTCCTCTGTCCCCAGACGTCTGCTGAGTGTTGTAGGAAGAAGTGGGGATGCCACACAGTGGTAAAAATGGACTTGTCCCAACTTTTTTGGGCTTTGTTAATGCCATGAAATTAGGAAACAACCGATTTTTCCCTTAAAATGATACATTTTCTCATTTTAAACTTTTGATCTGTGATTTGTGTTCTATTCTGAATAAAATATTAGATGTTGGCACCTCCACATCATTGCATTCAGTTTTTATTCACAATTTGTTTAGTGTCCCAACTTTTTTGGAATCTGGTTTGTAGTTCCTCATCAGCCATGGCATAGGTCATGGAGCATGGGGTATGAAGATTTTTTCCCATATAGGCTGACGGCTAGACAAACGGTTGGTTGTTTGTCAGGGTAGCCTGGTTAAAACCAGACCCTTGTCCTTCACTTCGCTTCTGAATTGAGCGGAGCTGTGCAGGAAGGCGAGGGCCAGGCTATTGTCAGGGTTATAATCAACTATTTTAATTCATTTTACTTGTTTTTACTACCTTTATAATATTGGCCCTCATTCACGAACCGTTCGTACGCACAGATTTGTTCTTAAACTGTGCGTACGAGTGATTTAGGATCATTTGCGGCATTCAACAATGTTTTCGTATCCTACGATTTTTTTCAGATACGAACAAAATTTACGAGTGGTCCGGACCTGTCGTATATTTTAGGAGCGTCAGTCTGCTGTCATCCAGACGGAATTTCTCCACTAATAACTTCATATTTCGTTATTTAGAAAATATTTAGAGTTTAAAAAAGTCACGCACCACAATTGGTCTTGACAATAGGTTCTGTTTGAAGTCGAATTATATTTTTAAATGTAATAATGACTAACGGATTAAAGTATTTAAATTAAAATCAATTTGTTATCAATGCCGTTTTCTAACACTACAATATTAATATGAAGATCTCAAACTAAAACCAACTTAAATTATGAATTAATTTAAGTTTAATTTGTCTCGGTAACGCAGACTTCGGTGTCTAGGGCCCCTGTCTGGGGCTGGGCGCTTGGGCGTTTGTCGGCTCGGCCTCGGCAACATTGGCCCTCATTCACGAAAATGTTCGTATTTTTATCCTAAATTTCTCCTACTTTTGTTCGTACGAAGCGTTCGTGCGAACATGCCACGTCAGATTCAACAAAGTCTTCTATCCTCAGGAAAAGTGTGTAAATGGTTGCGTAAATATGATGAATCCCACCTGTTCTAACCACCTGCGCGTGCACGCGGAGAGGTTATTTACATAATTCCCACCCCTCAAAACACCATATAAGGCTACGTTTCCTGCCTCGGAGGCAAAACGTGTTCGTGCATAAAATGACAGCGAAAAGTAAAAAAGAAGAACTCTACCGGTGCGGAGATTGAAGTTCTGCTCTCCTTGATCGAGAAAAGTAAATCTGTCCTTATTAGCAGCGTCACTCATGGGAGTAAATGACCAACTAATGCCAAAGAATGTTTGTTTATAATAAATGTGGACCTTAAATATACACGTGTACTGGTGGCTAACTGGTTAAAACATTGCACTGTTATCGAGATTTCGTGGGTTCGATTCCCACAAGGTATGCCTATTTTTTTTCCTTCCTTCTTTAGATTATTTATTCATTCCAGATTAAAAAGACTTTATGCTTCATTTCTTGTTGTATTGTAAATAGTTTTCTTGTGTTTTTTAAATCTGGAATGAATTAAAAGGAGAAAAAAAAACGTTGTCCCATGTGGGACTCGAACCCATAAAGTTCGGCACTGCGACGCAACGCTTTACTGATTGAGCTATCTGACAGCTATGACTGCAACAGGAGGAGGTCAACCTAAAGTCTGCGTTACCGAAGTCTGCGTTACCGAGACAAATTAAACTTAAATTAATTCATAATTTAAGTTGGTTTTAGTTTGAGATCTTCATATTAATATTGTAGTGTTAGAAAACGGCATTGATAACAAATTGATTTTAATTTAAATACTTTAATCCGTTAGTCATTATTACATTTAAAAATATAATTCGACTTCAAACAGAACCTATTGTCAAGACCAATTGTGGTGCGTGACTTTTTTAAACTCTAAATATTTTCTAAATAACGAAATATGAAGTTATTAGTGGAGAAATTCCGTCTGGATGACAGCAGACTGACGCTCCTAAAATATACGACAGGTCCGGACCACTCGTAAATTTTGTTCGTATCTGAAAAAAATCGTAGGATACGAAAACATTGTTGAATGCCGCAAATGATCCTAAATCACTCGTACGCACAGTTTAAGAACAAATCTGTGCGTACGAACGGTTCGTGAATGAGGGCCATTTTCGTGAATGAGGGCCATTGTGTCTGGTTTATTTTTAAATTTTATTTTTTTATGATTAACAATGTAAGGTGACCTTGAGTGCCAAGAAAGGCGCCTACAAATAAAATGTATTGTTATTATTATTATTATTATTATTATTATTATTATTATTATTATTATTATTATTATTATTATTAACTCTTTTGAAAAAACACATTTCCTCAAAACATTTAGGTTCTTTCCACAACCTAAGAGGAATTACAAAGGTACTTCCTTAGCCATGTTGGTTTTGTAAACACAAGAGATGCATATTCATCATGATGAGTGTTGAGGAAACAATTTTCATGAGTACATACCATATATTGGATCGGGCTATTCTTGGGCTTTTATTTTGTGTGTAATTCATTAATCATTCCTTCCTGCTTCCCCTTGTTATCTGAACAGTGCAGCACATTTCCTGCTGACATACTAGTTATTTATTGCTCATTTACTGTAAAAACCTTCAATGGGTCCCTGGGGGCAAGTCAGTATCATGTCAGACAAGTACTGGTGGCGTAATGGCAACTTAGAGTGGACCCAGAAACCGATACAATGGTTTTGGTGATTAAATTTACAGAATGTGATTTGAAACGTTCAAGGAAACAAATTAGTACTTTTGAAATGCGGCTGAATTTAGACGACTCAGCGCAAATAACTTCACTTAAAGGGAAATACAGAATGAGAATGTGTAGTCTTCTGAAGTGTCAAGTGCTGCCAAAATAAGCTTTAGCCAATATTTATGATATGGTTTAAGATGGACAAGTTAATTAGGAACACAAATGTTGTATTTTGTGTTTTGTAATCTTGTTTTACGGTGAAACACCGGACTAGATGTACAAAGTAGTCTTAAGAGAGGATTTCCCCAACAGGCATTACTTTAAGTGTTGAAATCACGAGTGTGAGAATATGGTGATCGCACACTTGTTGTTAAAACCACAACATAATAAATAATGTGAGGGAACTTTTGCTTCTGGTTTTACTTTTTTACTTTTTTTTCTGACCATTAGACGTGACTGGAATTAGGGTGGGTAAAGAATTACTTTGCAGAAGTACACTAAGTCTTTACTGGATGTTGCGACAATGAGAACCAAAATGGTGAAACCTGTGTAAAGTTTCAGATAAAGTGTGAATTTTTGTATGTATTTATTAGACCTTTCAAAGGTTAGCACTTATTGATAGAACCATGATAAAATAATTTTAAAAATAAAATGCTTTGAAATTCTCAATTTTCCTTATCTTTTCATGTAGAATAATACTTCATACTACCCTGATGCATGCTCAATAATCCAGGTAGAAAAATCTAAAAAAGCTAAGTCTGGTCCTCTGGACCAGGGCCAGCCCAAGGCATAAGAAAACTAAGCAGCTGCTTAGGGCCCCGAGACCACTAGGGGGCCCCCTAAGTGGAATTGATTTTTTTTTAGTAATGATTTCTATATTATTCTAAAATTTTAAGTTCAGCTTTTGCACATTGTTGCATATATTTACTTAGTTTTAAAAACTAATTATTCAACTTTAAATTTCTTTTTTATAATCATTTTGACGTGGTTTCATGTAATAGTTCATTTACATTGTGAGGAGCCAAGATGGTGTAGTGGCAGGGCTTTTGACTTGGGACCCGAAGAACGCGGGTTCGCGCCCCGGCCCCCGGCCATTACACACCTTGGGGTGTCTATGAGTGCACATGTAATTCTCCAGCTCCCCGAGCATGACTACGCTGCTCGCTGCACCACCTGGTGGTGGTTGGGTTAAAAGCAGAAGACCAATTTCGTCTGTCAAGTATGGGAAACATACACAGATGACAAATGTGAAAAATTATTATTAAGTATTTTCTTGTTATTTTTTTATTTTATTTTGTCTGTTTTTGCACAATTTAATTTATTTTTATGTATCTAAGTTATTTTATCGGTTTGTTGTTGATCTTGCACTACAAATTATTTTGAGCATTACCGGTGCAGTACTTTGGAACCAAAGATAAAAAACCAGATGACACCTTTGCTATAAAATACATTGCATACTGGTGGTGTTTTTTCTTTCTTTCTTTTGTTACTTTTAGAAACATATGATATATACATATAGGATAATGTAAACAGGGCTGTCAGAGTTTAAATGAGTTTATATCGGGTGGGTGAATGATTTGATCATTTGACTGTTAGTTGCAGTAATCCACAATTATTAGCAGAAATAAAGTGCCCCAAACCAAATTCCGTATAGGGCTCTATGGAGGCTTGGGCCAGCCCTGCTCTGGACATTCAAAAAAACAAAACAAATTTTTTGAAGGGTTTTTTGCTTTTTTGTTTTGTTTTGTTTTTTGAATGTCCAGAGGATCAGACTTAGCTTTTTTAGAATAATTTTCATTCATTCATTCAACCTTTATTTATACAGGCTAACCTCGTTGAGCCACAGGGACTCATTTACAAGAGGGACCTGTTTCACTCACACCCAGGGTCAATTTAGAGTTACCAATCAGCCTAACATGCATGTTTTTGGACATGTTTAATTATGATATAAATAATATGACATAAATTAAATAATGATTAATTTTGGACATGTTTAATGGACACATTAAGTTTTGGACTTAATAATCTTTTTTATCTAACATATTTATACGTTTAAGTGTGCATTTTTGTTTTATACATTTATGTGAAAAATATCCTATTTATCATTTCTCTCATATCACTTTTTCTGTGGTGCTTTGGTGGGAAGCAGAGAAGTGTTTCAAAATTCCCAGCATTTGTTGATACAGTTACTGTATAGAGAAACCCTGCCCACTTTTAGTTTCATTTTCCTTCAAGTGTAGATAAAGGCTGCTCAGAGGCAAAACTGAAAGTCATCTGCAGCAGAGGCAGAATGTTGCGGATCCTGGTTTTTGTTGTTTGCTTGTCATTTAAAGGTAAGTGACTCTAACAGCAGAGGATTTATTACTGCTGGGCATATTTTATTACTACAGTATACAGAGACCAGCGTAATGTTGTTTGTTGTTGTTCATTATTTTTTTGACACCTT
>JBBPBX010014670.1:23742-42400 GCA_038048925.1 Garcialebias charrua | reverse complement strand
GTATACTTGTATGTTAATTTATTTCCAGCACATTTTACAGTGTGATTTGATTTAGCTTTTTTTTGTTTTTGTTTTGTGTTTTTATGTTTTTTTTTTCCTCTTGAAATTACTGCCATTGCTTTTTATTGCTAAGCACTTTGGTAACAGCTGCTGTTTTAAAACATGCTTTATAAATAAATTTGACTTGACTTGACAATATATGCATTTATCTATTTAGTGCCCCACGAGTGTCCTCTGAATTGAAACAGATCTCTTCACTGCATAAATATGAATAAACAATGTATCTGTCATGTAGAATATATTTAAGTATTCTGCTTTTTTATTCATTGTACTTACCTGAGAGTTAAGCAACTTTTTTGCGTGAAGAGGTTTTCTTATCTCATACATACATCTCATTGCATAAAACTGTATTATATAATTATGATCAAGTAACCTACAAACGGAGTGTTGCATATTTTATCGTTTTAGAAGGGAGCAAAAACTGAAATTTTAAATGCCACAAAAAGCCTATTCTGACAGGGTTACCTTCTTCTTTGAGTTCAAGTACTTCAAACCATGCAGCAAAATGTGAACCATGACGAACTAACAATAACCATTTAAATATAAAAATAACGTATCATATGTCATGTTCTGACGTTCAACAGAAAAACATATGCAGCTCAACCTGTTTAACTAAGGTAAGGACACTCACACTAGTAATAAACAGCTGAGCAACCAATTCAAAGAGGTGGCCACACCTAAAATAAAGCATTGTTCACATTGCTTATTATTCAGTCAGAATATTTACATCTTTGTTTAGAGCTGATGTCACAGCGTGCGCTCAGGATGGATTTAAAAGCCTCTGCCTAAAACTGGAGAACAGTAACAACCAACCAGCAAAGCAAAAAACAGGGAGCATCACATCTTTCAGTGCAGAGAATTCTTCAGAGAAAGTATTGACTGTACACAATTTGTAAGTACTGACTATTTGACTTTAATTTATTGCAAGTTGTTATTTTGATTGCTTCTTTATTCAGTGGCCAGAAAATAAAAATTATTTGATGGAATTATTTTTTATTTAACCGCAATTAATACAGGTAGTCTCATTGTGCCACAAGGATTCAGTTTCAGGAGAGACCTATTTTAGATAGAGAATATTATATTCAAGAATAAGTCAATTCAAATAACAAGTAATTAATGTTTTTTTTTTTTTACAATATTAGTATACATTAAATGATACATTACAANACTGTACAGTACAGTAGTTCAAACAACACAAACAAACAAACAAAAAGAAAAAAACAAAAACAATCTAAGAGGTTTCCTAGTGAAAAAATATCCATATTTAACCAAAACTGACTGGTGTGGAAAAGCTTTAACACAAACTGCTATGAAATGCTGAAGTCTGGAGTCCACTCACAAGCCATTACTTGTCTGTCAACGCCAGCTGAGTGGGCATACTTCAAAAAATATTTTGCCATTTCCAAACAACTCCAATATTCTAAATGTCATAGTATTTAATCCAAAAGCAATAAACTAAGGAGACCAACTTCATCCATTGAACCCTATTAGGTCATTTCACTCTGTTAGAAATCAGTAAAATAGCTACCGTATTTTCTGGTTTATAAGTAGCAGTTTTTTTGTTTGTTTGTTTGTTTTTGCATAGATTTGTCAGTCCTGCTGCGATTTATATGCCAAAGAGACTCAGGCCCTGTACACACGTAGCCGTTTATCAGTAAAACCGAACAGTTTATCATGCGGTTTGGCCTTTCATCCACACGTGAACTCCGGTTGATGTAACTATAAACGAATAATAACAAAACTCCGGCCAAAGTGAAGATTTGAGAACTCTCCGCTTTCGCGTCTGCGTGTGGACTTTCAGAACCGGATGTTTCTGCTCCAGCTGGAGTGGCAGAACCGGTTCTGCCGCTCCAGCTGGAGCTGACGTCACATGCTCGGAGAAAAAAAAGCGCTAAAAAGTCAACATACCTGCTCTGACATGATTCCCAGTCGACATTTTCCTGCGTTTTATTAACTTTGTACTCCAACACGGTATTTTAGTAGTTCATCCTTGCAGTCTGTCCACACAAACGAAAGGAAAATAAATAAATAAATAACAGGAAGTCGCGGCTGAGTTGAAGGGTTGTGACTGCACTACACTGCCACTACACTGCCACCTATGGGTTCAGCATATTCATTACACGCTCTGTAGTGAAATAAACGGCACATGTAGACGAACATTTTAAATATCCAAACATGTATGGACAGAGATTTTTTTTTTTTGCGCAAATATTCGTTTTTCAAACACCAGGCTACGTGTGTACAGGGCCTTTATATGTTTTTTTCTCCCATATTCATAACGTAACTTTTGACTGACACTTTACATTCCTAAGAACTGCAAAAGTAAGTCCTCCTATGTGAGCTCGCTTCACAGCTGGTGCAGACGGAGGAACACTGGAGAGCTAGTGGCTCCGGCTGCAATGGATTTTCAATTTCAATTTTTTTTCAATTCAACTTTACTTTGGTAAATTAAAAAGAAAACCACATAAAATGGTAAATCAATCATTTACCAAAAAAGGAATAGGCTGAAGCCAAGGCTTATATATACACGTAAATAAGGATGTCCGCACCCTGCTGGCAGCCAGGGACACTGCATTCAAGTCTAAAGACACTGAGGAGTTGAGAAAGTGCAGGAGAGAACTGGATGATGGCATAAAGAAGGCCAAAGCCGCGTATGCACAGAGGATCGAGGGACAGTTCACCTCACATGATCCACGGAGCATGTGGCAGGGCATCAAATGCTTAACAGACTACAAGGGCAAAAGCAAACAATGCCCCAGGGACCCATCCCTGCCTGATGCCCTCAATAAGTTTTATGCACGTTTTGATGATCCAAACAGACCAACTAGCACCAGACTCACCTCATCACCAGACGAGGAGCACCTCAAAGTGACCGCAGCAGAAGTGAGAGGCAGTCTCAGAAGGATCAACCCTCATAAAGCTACGGGTCCAGACAACATCCCAGGGAAAGTTCTGAAGGAATGTGCGGACCAGCTCTGTGAGGTGCTGGCTGACATCTTCACCACCTCACTTGCACTGGAGTCAGTTCCCACCTGCCTGAAGACTGCCACCATCATCCCAGTCCCAAAAAGCTCCACAGTGACTGGTCTGAATGACTATAGACCGGTGGCCCTCACCCCGATAGTCGCTAAATGTTTTGAGAAACTGGTCATGTCCCACATCAAGACAGCCGTCAACATCAACGAGGACCCTCATCAATATGCATACCGTGAGAACCGATCAACAGAGGACGCCATCTCCTCCGTGGTCCACACTGCTCTCACCCACCTGGATCAGAAGGACTCATACGTGCGTCTGCTCTTTGTGGACTTCACATCTGCCTTCAACACCATGATCCCCCAAACTCTGATAGACAAACTATCCACACTTGGACTAAGCCCCTCTATTTGTAACTGGGTCTTAGACTTCTTAACAAACAGACCACAGTCCGTGAAGATCCACAACTTCTCCTCCTCCACCATCACCCTCAGCACTGGCTCTCCTCAGGGATGTGTGCTGAGCCCTCTTCTGTTTACTCTGCTCACATATGATTGTACAGCCACACATCCAGGCTGTCATATTGTTAAGTTTGCAGATGATACAGCTGTGGTGGGATGCATCACAGATAATGATGAATCCAGCTACAGACAGGAGGTGGAACATCTGGAGAGTTGGTGCAAAGAGAATAACCTTCACATGAATGTGAAGAAGACGAAGGAGATGATTGTGGACTTCAGAAGGAACAAACACACCCACACCCCACTGTATATAGGTGGATCTGCGGTGGAGGTGGTCTCCAGCTACAAATACCTGGGTGTACACATGAATGATAACCTCAGCTGGAGCAATAACACCACCAGCCTGATCAAGAAAGGTCATCAGAGACTCTACTTCCTCAGACGGCTGAGACGAGCCGGTCTGAGAAGCTCAGTCCTCACCTCGTTCTACAGGTGTGCAGTGGAGAGCGTCCTGTGCTCCAGCATCAACGTGTGGCATGGAGGCTGCACAGTTGCAGAGAGGAAAGCTCTACAAAGAGTGGTGAAGGCTGCACAGAAGTCTGTGGGAGTCAGTCTCCCCACCATCACAGACATTTACACCTCCAGATGCAGAAAAAGAGCCACCTGCATCATGAAAGACCTCACTCACCCAGCACACTCACTCTTTGCACCACTCCCCTCGGGACGGAGGTTGAGGAGCATCAAATGTAGAACCACTAGACTGAGGAACAGCTTCTACCCTGAGGCTGTCAGACTCATGAATAAATAAATAATAAGAATAAACACTGCAAAATGTCACATCATGCTGATGCTGATCTGTTTCTTGTTGCTGCGTTCATCTGTGACCATCTGCTCATGTTCGTGCTGCTGTTTATAATGATGTTTTTCTACTACATTAGGGCTTAGTGTATTACTAGCTGATGTCTCTCTTAGTTAATCCTAGATGTTATTATTGTTTTTCTCTTGCATTTGTTGTTGGATGTAACTGGGACCCTGTGTACATAATCTCGTTTTCAACACATGTACTACATGCGGTGCAAATGACAATAAATTCTCTCTGACTCTGACTCTGACTGACTTATACTTGCCTACCCTGGATGGATGGATGGCGCTGCGCAGCAGGTGAAATGAAGCTGTTTTGACTATTAAAGAGCATTTATTAAAGTGTCTGTGACATCATCTTCCTTCTTTGCATAAAATGATACAAGATATCTTGTATCATTTTATGCAAAAAATGAACATAGTTGAATGATACAAGATATATATATATATCTTGTATCATTCAACTATGTTCATTTTTGCAAACAAAATTATAAATTAATGAAAATTCCTTTCAAACTGAGTTTAAAATTAAAAAACGTGTTTCTTCACGGGACATCCAACTACAAGCGAATGCAACATCTGTGACGTAGGAGGATGAACGCCTTTAGAACGCCCCTATTAAATATTCATAACGGACAAGAAATAAAACAATGAAATTATCAATCTAAGTTAAGATTTGAGCTGTTTGTCTTCAGTTTGGGAAGCAGGAAGTTAGATGAGCAGAAACAGCAGGTTCTAATTTAGGTCCGCACTGGTATTTTTTCCAAAAGCTGTCTTACCTGTTCAGGAAGCGAGGGAGCTCCGAGAGGGGAGGCAGCTTTATTTATTCCATTCTTGACTAAGTATTTCATCTTTAGGGAAAGTGAAAAGACTCACTTGTTCACTGATGACATTAGAACACCCAAATGTGACACAACGTAACGGCATTATACCAAAAAAAAAAAGGCGATCTGGCAGAGAATGAATATGTGTTATCATGGCAGACGCAGACTGAGGTTCATCCTACGTCACAAATGTTGCATTCACGTGTAGTCGGACGTCCCGTGAAGAAACACGGTTTTTAATTTTAAACTCAGTTTGAAAGGAATTTTCATTAATTTATCATTTTGTTTGCAAAAACGAACATAGTTGAATGATACAAGATATATATCTTGTAACATTTTATGCAAAGAAGGAAGATGATGTCACAGACACTTTAAGGAAAAGTTAAACTGAGACACACCTTTGCTATAATATTGAGCAAACAAATAATGGTTTTTAGGTGGTTATCTTGTTAAATTTCTAGGAACTGCAACAGGGAGTCCTGTCATGCACACTTGCTTCACTCAGCTGGTGCAGGCAGAAGAACGCTGGAGAGCTAGTGGCTCCAGCCTAAATGATTGGATGGATTAATGGCACCGTGCCGCCCAGGTGAAATAAAGCTGTTTTGAACATTAAATAAACGCATAATAAACGCGATGGGTCAGCAGTGCTGTATAATAAATATAACTTATATGCCGAAGCGACTTATATATGTTTGTTTCCTCTTCATGAGGGTTTTTTGACTTATGCGACTTATACTCCAGAGTGACTTATACGCCAGAAAATATGGTACTAACTCTTGTATCGTCCTTTAACTTTATGGCCATTCATGTTTCTTCGGAGAACAATCTTCCACCTTGTTTAAGTGCTTAAAAATTATAAGTTTATTATTTTTTCCACAACAAAATAGTCAGTCTTTTTGAGCTATCTCAGCCTGAAATAAAAATGTCAAAGTTTAATGATTTTGTAAATTTTTAACTCTTTAGCCTTTAGTTTCAAAAAAATAAAAATGTAAACTAAACTTAATAAAAACCACTCCCATATTAGTATTTTTTAATAATCCACAAAAATTTCATTTTATGGCAATTTTAGAAAACAAAAAGAAGAAGAAGACCCCCCCCCCCATTTAGGTAGCCCTAAATTATTATTATTATTATTTTTATTTTTATATAATTGAGTAAAATTTCCAGTCTGGAGTTTAGTGAAGACCCTCCAGTTTACCAGATCCCTCAGATAGCTGAAAATGAGACCTTGTTTTTCGTCAATCTAACTCCTGTCTCAAGAAGATCGGCAGACAGTTTTTTTTTAAATCATGTATATACTTTTACAACATCTTTCAAAAATAAAAGCGGAGCAGAGCTGGTGAGCTAATATAAAAATCAAAAGTACAGGAATAGAAAAAAATAAAATAAACAAATAAATCAAACGTTACTGAGAATAATGCATTATTTTATGATATAAACTATGAAATACATTTTAATTTGCTGTGTATTTTAATGTCGTTAATTTGCCCCCTAAGGAAAAGGAGAGATGAATAGTTACTGTGAAGTTATAACATAATTTCAAAAAAATTCTGACTATATATATATATATATATATATATATATATATATATATATATATATATATATATATATATATATATATATATATATATATATATATATATATATATATATATATATATATATATATATATATATATATATATATATATATATATATATATATATATATATATATATATATATATATATATATATATATATATATATATATATATATATATATATATATATATATATATATATATATATATATATATATATATATATATATATATATATATATATATATATATATATATATATATATATATATATATATATATATATATATATATATATATATATATATATATATATATATATATATATATATATATATATATATATATATATATATATATATATATATATATATATATATATATATATATATATATATATATATATATATATATATATATATATATATATATATATATATATATATATATATATATATATATATATATATATATATATATATATATATATATATATATATATTTATATATATATATATATATATATATATATATAAAGTTCTTTTTTAACAGCACACACACAAAAAATAAAAAATAAAAACATGGCACCAATCAATGCACTGATTTCTTGGCTGGTTAGCTCAGCACCAGTTCTTTCTTTACTCCTCTGCTCAAATGCTACAGAACACCTACTAATAACAAGTGAACGTGCCATGTTAAAGTGTACTTCTGACTGCACTGCTGTCTGGAGGAGTGTGACATCTTGTGATTGTCACCTGGCTGCCAGGGATCACCTCCACAAAGCTCTGCACACCATCATTGCCAATTTAAAGGGCAATGCAGTGAAAAAGAACCCTCTTAATGTAGCAGTAAATTACTATGATTACTCTGGTGGATATGATGGAGGGGCCTTACAGCACGTGAACCTTCGGATTAGCAGGAATCGAAGCAGCCGGGTATTAAAGGCAAGCTAGAAGGCCTCAGTCTCCTCCGTAATGCTGGGATGATTACACCTATTCAGGTTCTGTATGGACCTGAACGGAGATTATGGCTATTATGAAGATAATTGTGTTAAGACATGTTTAAGAGCTGTAAGCAAGAGTCTAGAGCTGGTTCAGAAGCACCAGAATGATTGTCCGAGCCGGGGAGGTTACGCCAGCTAACAAGTTAGTCACTGAGACGTAAAAAGTCTTTTTTTTTTTTCTTTCTTCTTCTCATTAAACCGGGGAAGTGAGGTGCCTCCCATTTTTACTGTTCAAACACAAAATTTGCCTCCGCAGGGAGTCGAGCTGGTTTATATTTGGTTTTGAACGATGTGTGGCTGTCAGAGCTTTGATGATGTCTCCCACAGCCAGAGGCTTCTCTTCTGTGAACAAAGAGTCTGCCAGTCCATGGCAGCTGACTGGAACTGGACCACAACCTGTCGTGTTGTTTTAGCAGGAGGGAGGCATGTTGCTTACCCAGTTCTGTTTAGAATATTGCAAGAGTGTGGGAAGGGTTTAAAATGCCTTTATACACTGCCTGGCCAAAAAAATGTCACCACCAAAAAAACAAAACCGGTCACACACTAATATTTTGTTGGACCTCCTTTAGCTTTGATGACAGCATGCATTCACTGAGTCATTGTTTCAATAAACTTCTGAAATGTCACAAGATCTATTTCCATCCAGTGTTGCAGTAATTTTTCACCAAGATCTTGCATTGATGACTAGACACTAGGCATGATGGGTGCATCACATCACCTGCCTCTCTTCTTACCTGATGCACCCATCACTCTGGAACAGGGTCAATCTGGACTCATCAGACCACATGATCTTCTTCCATTGCTCCACAGTCCAATCTTTATGCTCCTTAGCAAATTGAAGCCTTTTTTTCCAGTTAGCCTCACTGATCAGTTGTTTTCTTAAGGCTACACAGCTGTTCAGTCCCAGTCCCTTGAGTTCCCTTCACACTGTGTGTGTGGAAATGTTCTTACTTTCACTGTGCGCTTTCTATGGCTGCTCACTGCACCACCTGGTGGTGGTTGGGTTAAATGCAGAGACGAATTTCGTCTGTGTATGGGAAACATACACAGATGACAGAAAAGGACATTATTATTATTATTATTAAACATAGCCCTGAGTGCTAATGTTATTTTTCTTCCATTTGATTTCACCAAATGTTTAAGTGATCGCAGATCAGGATCATTCAGGATTTTTTTCCCGGCCACATTTCTTCCTCAAAGACGATGGGTCCTCCTCACTATCCTTCCAGTTTTTAATAATGCGTTGGACAGGTCTTAACTCAATTTCAGTAGTTTCTACAATCTCCTTAGATGTTTCCTCTGCTTGATGCCAATGATTTGACTCTTCTCAAACAGACTGACATCTTTACCATGACCACACGATGTGTCTTTCAACAAGGTTGTTTGAGAAATGAGAAGCAACTCATTGCACCAGTTGGGGTTAAATAACTTTTTGCCAGCTGAAAGATAACCACCCATGCAGTAATTATCCAATAGGAGGCTTGTACCTGTTTGCTTAGTTAAATCCAGGTGGCAACTTTTTTTTTGACCAGGCAGTGTGTGTGTGTGTGTATGTGTGTGTATAAAAACTACTGCTTACTACTTGTACTACTATTCTGACTTTATGGGTTTTTACTTATCACGGGGCTTCAGGGTAATGATCCCCCATGATAAATGAGGGACTACTGTATTATCATGAGATATGCTCAGAGTATCAGTTTGGAATGACTCTCAGCTACTACCAAATCACATTTTAGCTCAAGATCTGTAAAACTGACAGATAAAGACATTTTTATGTTAATTCTGATTAGCTGTGTTCCTGAATGGAGTTGGCTTTAGAAGTTATGTAAATGTTGTCTAGTGATTCTTTCTGTTGAATGGCTCATGAGATATTTTGCTAAAAGACAAACAGAACATGGCTGAACTGAAACAGAGTGACTCCTTTTAGTAAATATCTTGTGCAGTCTGTTAGCTCTCAGATTACACATTAGCATCATTTTTTAACAACTATTAAACCACATTTTGTAGGTTTATTTCACAAACACGGACAAACAAAGACGTTGGCAAAAATATGATCGCCCACATATACCTTTCAATAGCAGGCACAAAATAGATTAATAAATAAACAAATGAATAAAAATTCTCCCAAAAATGATTTTGTGTGACAACAGGTTTAAAACACATGTTGAACCAGGTCTTAAGCTGCTCAGCAAGTATTCAGAGTTTAAAACCATGTAAACGAGTCAGAAACGCCTCTGATTGTGTTTCCACGACGAACATCCCAAATTTTATACTGAAACTTTTGAACAATACCAAAAATACATGTGTCGCCCTCCATCTTGTCCCAAAATGTACCCCTCCCACCAGCAGCACCATGCTTACTACGCCCCCACTCTTCTTGCTTTTATGATACGTGCTAGAAGTTAATGGAACCTATTAAGCATTCTAATAAGCTCAGCAAGTCCCGAAGAAGGAAGTCAAATAAAGCTTTTTGTGTGGGGGCTGTGCTCCTGTTAATATCGCTCCTCTTGAATGTCGGTCGGGAGAAGCACTTTGTTCTCCTCCTCCTTTCCTTCTTGTCCTCCTCATCTTCCTCCTTTCTGCTAATTGAGTTTCATTAATGAACATCAGAATTTCATTATCCCACATGGTGTTCAAGACGGGCTCCAGCTCTGGCTCTTAATGGTAGCGAGCGTGCATGGAGGTTTATTTCAGCAGCGAGTGAAATGTCTTCCAGTGAAACTAATGCCAAACACAATACTCGCGCCTGTAATAATGCTGTGCTCCGTTGCTCTGCATGGGCGGAAATCTCATTACAAAACTGCTGAGAAGAAAAATAAAACAAGAGTGAAGAGTCTCGAGGTGATGAAGCAATGTTTTGTGATTCCATTAAAGCAACATTACCAAGAAGAGAAGGAAACGGCGTAAAAAGTGACAAAAGTTAAGGCGCAGGAGATAATGGAGAGCAGATCTTAATGGAGAAGGAAGTGACTATCCTGATGTGGGTTGATGTCGGGCACACCACGCAGGTTTGACTAAAAACTGATACCCAGAAAGAAAAGCACATAATGACAGACACGAGCGGGAAAGGAGGATTTCGATTAGCGCGGCAGAGAAAGCAGGAACGTATTCTTCTCAACTAAATAAAATCTAAACATTATCAGGCGCTGCATCGACCCTACTTAGCA
Source organism: Garcialebias charrua (assembly GCA_038048925.1). Classification (NCBI taxonomy): domain Eukaryota; kingdom Metazoa; phylum Chordata; class Actinopteri; order Cyprinodontiformes; family Rivulidae; genus Garcialebias; species Garcialebias charrua. Next base: position 31,462 of record JBBPBX010014670.1, on the reverse strand, counting down.
CACCAAAGTGTGAGGAAATCAATCTCAAAGCTTAGTTTGTTCTTTTAAGAAGCTTTTAGAAAAATAAAAGTATGTACGATTGAAAATCTTTTCCCATTAAGGCAAGAAAAACAGAAAGCCTTTAACTGTTGAAAGAACTGAAAAACACACTTCAGAAGAGCCGGAGGTATTTTATTTCTGCTGCAGATATTTCGGCTACTGTTAACGCTATCAGTGACTGCTGCAGGTCTGGCATGTTTCATGAGCACTTAGCTGAAGATAATGGGGAAAAGTAGATTTCATAACAAGTGATGAAAACCTTTCTGCTTTGTTGAACACAAACCACTCAGACAGGATGAGGTTTATTCTTAGGAACTATTCTGTTAAACGTGCACCTAAAAACAGACATCTACTTGTTAGCCCTCTTGGTAATACATTATTCATTTTATGGCCCCAGCCAGGTAAATGTCTTCTGAAATGTATTTACCGGTAGTTGACTTTAGATTCAATTCACATTTATTTAACTACTGTGAGCGTATTGACTCTCTAAATTGTCAATAATGTATTTTTAAATCACACCAGACACTTGTTTTAACAGATATTTAACCACATTGTACAAACAGGTCAAAGACCTTGCTTCTGTCTGGTCATTTATCACCCATCAATATTTAACAACAATTATTACAACAATATAGAACTTAAAAATTATACTGTGAATGAAGTACAGATTATTAATTGGCAAAAGTGCTCAAACACTGAAAAACAACTAGCACTTCCCATACTAAGACCAGGGAACATGCGAGAAAGAAATATAAATGATGGCAGAGGCCTGGAATTCTTTACGTTAGAGATAAGAATAGTTTCTGTTAATCAATAGCCCTTATTTTTACTCTAATTCTCTGGTTTTACCATGTTTGTCTGTACAGGGGTGTAGTTTTACTCACTTACAGAAGAAAAAAATAAAAAATAACAGTAAGTAGATTTATTTATTTACCGGTATTTATTAATTTTTTTGCTTTTGCTGGGAAAGTACCATTATATCATTTCAACAGTGGCTCACGTGCCCTGTGGGCATGCTTTCTTTACCTTTTCTAACAGCAAACATGCATCAAAGTACAGAGCAGTATTTGCATACAAAGAACATTTTAAATAAAAATAGTTTAGCCGTTTTAGTTTGCGTCGTCAATTTGAAATAGTTGGCACCAGAGCTTAATTTGTATACGAAATGATGCCGGAACGCAAATAGCAAAACTGCTGCAGCTCTGCAGAGAAGGGGAGTTCACTTGAGGACAAAGTGAGGTCGCCAAGTCGTCAGTTGCTGACGTGTCGACTGGACTGTGTCCACTGACGGGTTGAGGATCTGACAACTGTACTGCAATAAACAAATAAACAAACAAACAAACAAATAAAGAATCCTATATTTTTACTGACCCGTTTAAAACTCTCGTCATTGATTCAATTCAATTTGGTTTATTTATATAGCGCCAAGTCACAACAGAAGTCATCTCAGGGCACTGAACAGAAACATTCACATATATAAAAATAATAATTTAACTTTATTTATCTGAGGAGCAGACTGCTTTGAATTTAACTCCACCTCAGAACTCTTATATTGAGCAAGCATGAAGGTGGCAGTGGAAAGGAAAAACTCCTTCATGAGAAAGAAACCTTTAGCAGAACCAGACTCAGGACAAGTGGCCATCTGCTTCAACCAGCTGGGTTTGGTAGGAACAGATACACAATGGCAGGTCGAGAATCACATGTTAATCTAGAAATAATATCAAATAAAAACTATTCAGTTTAAACAATTCATTTAAGGAAATGAGGTCAATTTGTCCTCTAGTAGTCTAAACTTAAGGCAGCATAACAAGCCAACCCTAACTATAGTATTTATCAAAAAGGAAAGTCTTCAAACTGGACAATGTGTCAGCCTCATGGACAGAAACTGGAAGTTGGTTCAACAAAAGAGGAGCCTGATAACTGGAAGATCTTCATCCCATTCTGCTTTTAAAACTCTTGGAACCAAAAGTAAACCTGCAGTCTGAGAGTGAAGTGCTCTGTTAGGAAAATATTTCCATATTTATTATTAATATTCCATATTTATTTAATATTTTGGTGATTGAAGCACAAACAGAGTGACTCGACTTCAATCTGTCCACAGAGTACACCTGCGTCCTCAGACCATACTGTGGATAAAACACCTGCAGCTCCTCAATAAAATGATCCGAGCAGGCGCCCACCCTGGGACAACAAGCACAGCTCTGTCTTTGGCCACACTCAGATAAAAATAATTTAAAAAAGCCTAATATTTAGCGCTTTGTCAGTGTTTAGAAAAGAGCTGCTGTCAATCCTCCTGCTCAGTTCAGAGAAGTGTCCTGGTCGCTCCGACATCGCTTCAAACACTCTGACTGCACGACAAACAGCTTTATGAGCCGAGATCGTCATCTCTTTTATGCAGATCAGATAACTCATGCAGTGATTCACACATCAGATTGTTCATAAAAGCACAGGAACTAGAAGAAAATGTTTAATTATATATTTTTGTTTTTAATGAAATTGTCCATGACTTTGAACTTTAAGAGATTTTTTTAAAGAGTGGAAGCAGAAATGTGAAGTGACAGCTTCGATGTGATATTAGGAAGCTTGTTATGTTTAAAATGAGTGTTTATGTAATTATTATCAGATCACTATAGGTTTTATTCATTCAAGGCAGTCAAATTTGTTCATAACTTCATTATTTTTAAGCTTGAGAGTTACCGGATTCAAGCAAACAGTTACCGGAACGTACCCTGTCAAAATAAGAGAGTTCCTGGATCCTGTTCCGGCAGGATCTGGCTCTAACTATCCTCTGCTTGGCACTGAACAGAGACTGGTACAGTTTTAATACAGTATATACTAGGGATGCACCGATCCACATTTCTCACTTCCGATCCGATACCGATACTTAAGAACTGGGTATCGACCGATACCGATACTTTTCCGATCCGATACTGTTCAGGTATGTGAATCTGTATAATGAAATATTTGTACTGAGACTATAAAGTTATGTGTATTTTGGAATGTTTTCTATACTATAGAAGCTGGATCGGAAATATCGGCAGGTTGGATCCGATATCCGATACTTAAATTATGCTGGTATCGATACCGATACCGATACTGGATCGGATCTGCCCCATCCCTAGTATATCCTTATTCTTCTGATGATATTTCTTTGGTCCACCCAATAAAAACAAATGAAGCAACAACTTAATCCTTCTTAGTCAAGTCCAGCCTGCCAGTCATTTGTGCACGTTCACTCTTGTGACTTGGAAACCAAAATAACAATGAAGCCATTTTTACTGGATTTTCTACATTTGTCCTGATTGCTCTTAAAACTTTTGTTATTAAACAGTGCATACTACTGTAAATTGGTTGATAAATGATAGGCAGTGGTAAACTGTATTGAAGAAAAAATGTATACATGATAAAACAGAGACTCTGTTTTAATTCTCGCACCTAGTGGAGCAATTTAGTGTTTTTGTTAAAATGTGTTCTTTATAAAAAATAAAAGCTAATAAAAATGCTCAAAATAAAAAAGGTTTTCTGAATAAACTGAATGAGGTTTTCACTATCTTGTTGAAAAATGATCAGCAACAAAGCAAAGCTGCACAAACGCTCCCTGCTTACAGACATGTTCAGTTCGATTATCGTCACACATGAGGGTGTCGGTGCCTTGATACGTGTGTGCACGAGCCTGTTTGTTGACTCGACTATCTGGATTTCTCTAAATGGGCGATAAAGACAGCAACAACAGCAAAGAGCCATGTCAAATCAGTAATCCCTTAAATTCTTCACAAAACTGGGGAGTAAAATGTAAAAGCTGTAGGACAATCAGCCCTCCAGGCTGCGGTGGCAGAGCCCTGAGGATTATGTACCACTGCGCTCCGAACGAGAAGGGATAATGGAAACTTACAGGTGACAAGGGGCCCTGCTGCCGTGTGGAATAACAGCTTTATCTGTATGGAGGATGGAATGGGACAAAATTAAATAAATAAATACACAATAATGAAACGTATCATTTAATTGTTAAATAAATCATTGAACCATTAAATAAACAATTAATTATTAAATACACCATTAAATTAGTTATTTCATGATTTATTCAATTATTTAATTTGGTCACATTCCACCCTTGTATGTCACCATGAAATTATGTTAGCTGTCAGTCTCCCTCGTCAAACTCAGTGGGCGGGACTAACCCTGAACGTGGGAAATCATTGCTTCGGCCTGATGAAAAAGTATTTCATCCAAATACACGTAAACACAATTACCGCTTCCTAAAGTTTTTTTGGAACATATTTTCTGGCCTATCAATTATCTGTGGTCGATTTGTCTTCTCATGCTGTGAGGAGCGGCCAATCATGCGTCAGGGTTAGGGTTAGTCCCGCCCACTGAGTTAACATAACTTCATGGTGTCACTGGAGGGAGGAAGGTGACAAAATTAAATAAATAAATAAATAAATTACAAAATAAATCATTTAAAAGGTACATTTTATTATTTAATGGTGTATTTAATAATTTAATTGTATATTTATTGATGTATTTAATAACTATACATTTGATTGTTATGTATGTATTATGTATTTATTTATTTCATTTTGTCACATTCTGTCTTCCATATGTCTGGCTTGTTTGAGGCTTGTTTGAGGCTATGTTGCTTTCTCCCACCTCTCTGTCTTCGCCGTGCTTTCTTGTCTGGCAGGTATTTACTCAGAGAAATTATTGTGGTCTTTTCAAACCGAGGTACCAAGAAAACATGAAAACGTGTCATCTGAAAGTGTAGCAGCTACCTGCTGTCACTGTCGCAGCTTGTTAGTCACGTAAACATAATCAAAATCAAACCGAGCTGTCGGGTGCTAAGGTAGGGCCGCACTTTGCACATATTTTTAGAGCTAACCGTTCGTTTGTCTTTTTTATATCCACAGAGCCAGCAGAAGCAGCTGAGGACACCGTGGCAGGGACTCGGCAGGTGTTTGAAATTTTAATAGATCGTCCCAACTCCCGAGGAAAACAACGCACGCTGGATGCACAAAGAGAGAAAAACGTTGAGCCAGACTTGAATGTTTTATAAGAAGCCCGAGCCTGGAGCGTAAGTGAAAGTGGCATTAAAGAGAGCAGTGGGAGAGAGGGAGCAAGAGGGAGAACGTAGAGAGCTCACATGTTTCTTCTGATGTGAATATTCAAGTCATTGATCTCAGCAAACGGTAGACGTGCAACAGCACTTATTGCACGCCTTTTTCTACAAAGTTTCTTCTGGATAAAATCAAAATGCATTAACACGAAGGGAAGAAAAGGTGAGGAATATACAGCTTTAAATTAATCCCCATCTATCTGTCAATAATCATCATCATCTCCCTGCAGCTCTGCACCTCTTCCCATGATTTTAAATGAGGACTGTGGTTTTAGCGTCTGCATATAACTAACCTCATGGGAGCTGGGATGCACCATAATCCTGTGTGTGTGTGTGTGTGTTTACTAAATTAAACATCAGAAAGTTATATAAAGCAAGCAGTATTACAAAGGATTAGCACACTCTCTCATTAAGATGCTGTATGATTATAAACAGGCCTTTGTTTACGTCACTCCATGTTATTTCAGCATGAAAGAAAAATCACAATGAAGATGAGAATATGGAGAAAAAAAGAAGTTTAACTTTCTTTTATGCCTTGTAGGGCGATGTTTACTGTGAATCTATCTTCCAAGGTGTAGTAAGCGTGTTACCTGCGCAGCAACAGTTTGGGGTGGTTCTTGCTCTCCAGGTTGCGGTCGATCAGGTCTGACAGCAGGTGTTTGAGGACATCAGTGGCGTACTCCAGCCGTCCCTGCAGGGCAGTCATGATGAGCGAGGCCACGTTGCCGCGGTCCCTCATAGAAAACGAGCGCTGCATCTCCAGCGTTCGAATGAAGGTGAGCAGGAACAATTTGTTGTTGATGAGCTGACCAAACAGCTTCAGGGCCTTCTCCACGCTCTGCTGGCCGTTGCCTGACACCTGAACACGACAGTCAGAAAGAACGGTCTATGTTGAGGCTAATAAGAACACCACACCGTCTGCTCTCATATCAGATCTTAAATAATAATAATAATGAATTTAATTTATAACGCACTTTTCATTAACGAAAATCTCAAAGTGCTACAAAGTGCAACAAAAATCAAAGATCAAATAAAAACAAGTGATAAAATCAAGTAAAAGCTATTTTCAAACTCTTCAACCTTTATTGTGACCTTGTCTCACACAAAATAAAGATTTTTCCAAAGGAGTTCAACTCCTCACTCATGTTTCTCTTTAGGGAGACAGAAGCACTGTTGTAATGGTTAACTGAGAAGATCCTAATCAATTATTGACCAGGGGGTTCTGCCAAAAAGCACTGTGGTTAAAATTAGCCATTACATTCAAGTCAGGTGTCGTGCTTTTCTGGTAAGACAATCCAAGCACCAAAACAATACTTTGGTAATCAAGATTTTGGATCCGGTTATAGAATCCTGGCATGAGCTGTCAGGAACATGGAACCTACTGAGCAACACTGCAGTAAGAAATTAAAAAAGCTTTGATATCCAGCATACTTTACTAAACAATCAACCTTTTAGTTGTCCATTCATGACCAAATCTGTACAGAATAAGTTGTGCAGTTAATACAAGACCTGTTAAATGGAAAGGGAAAAACAGAACAAGGCAACTGTCAAGAATAAATCTTAGGATTCGAGCAGGGTGGTGGAGCGAAGACAGAGCTTGGCTTTTCAAACCTTCTGTTACATCAGTACATTTAACACTTCAGTGCTTTTCAACTTGATCCTATTCTGCTCTTTCATGAACGTCACTCTTGTTGACCTATTTTCAGTCACTTCAGCAGTTTTAGAAGGTAAATGGTAAATGGACTGTACTTTTATAGCTCTTTTCTATCTTATCAAGATACTCAAAGCGCTGTACAACACAGTCTGTGCCTCATTTACCCATTCATACAGCACTCTTCTAGATCTATACAAAGAATACTTTATCACATTCAGACACTGATGAGACACACATCGGAGGCAATGAGGGGTTCAGTGTCTTGTCCAGGGACACGTCGGCATGTGACTGCTTGTGGAATCGAACCCCCAACTCTTGCATTGGAGGACGACTTCTCTAACCACTCAGCCACAACTACCCAAGGTAACCAAAGGTATGTGGTGATTAGCAGTCATTCAAATTTTGCCAACAAATTTTTCATTTAATGACACAGTATTATATATAATTGGATTCATGATAGCAGGGTTTCTGCTTTTTGGCATTGGCGGGTCCCTATGTTATCGACTTTTGAAGAAGACATCTGCAGCAGTTTTGGCCATGACAAAACTGCCAAGTCTGTGTGAAGGTTTGGTTTGTGCTGTGAGTACTCAATATCAGGTGATTTATGAGCTAAACCATAAGATGGAAGTGATTTGTGAGAATCACAGGCCACCTGCGGCTTCTAGGACTCGCCAGCATGTTGGAGTCAACGTTGAAAAAGGCTCCTAGCATTGATCAGTGGAATGCCCATGAATTTGGCCATTTTGGATCTGGAAAGAACCAGCAGGACTCAAGGCTGACAAGAAAAATCAGTCTACCTGAAGAAAATCAACAATTGTGGCTTATTTGAATCTGACTCCCCTGTTTGGCCTCGGATGCGGGCCGACTATCAAATTTCTCCCGGGACATGGATAAACGAAGGAAAAAGTTTTGTATAC
>JBBPBX010014670.1:0-11022 GCA_038048925.1 Garcialebias charrua | reverse complement strand
TTTTTTTCAAATGTGATTCCGTTTTTTTCAAATGTGATTCCGTTTTTTCAAATGTAATTCTGTTTTTTTCAAATGTGATTCCGTTTTTTCAAATGTAATTCTGTTTTTTCAAATGTGATTCCGTTTTTTCAAATGTGATTCCGTTTTTTTCAAATGTGATTCTGTTTTTTCAAACGTGATTCCGTGTTTTCAAATGTGGTTCCGTTTTTTCAAATGTGATTCTGTTTTTCAAATGTAAGTCCATTTTTTTCAAATGTGATTCCGTTTTTTTCAAATGTGATTCTGGTTTTTTTCAATTATGATTCCATTTTTTTCAAATGTGATTCCGTTTTTTCAAATGTGATTCTGTTTTTTCAAATGTGATTCCTTTTTTCAAATGTGATTCTGTTTTTTCAAATGTGATTCTGTTTTTTCAAATGTGATTCCGTTTTTTTAAATGTGATTCCGTTTTTTTCAAGTGTGATTACGTTTTTTCAAATGTAATTCCATTTTTTTCAAATGTAATTCCATTTTTTTCAAATGTACAGTAATTCTGTTTTGTCAAATGTTGTTCATTTACACCTTAGGACCACTGTAGTCTCAGCTATTAAGATACTAAATTTTAGCAGTACAGTATTTCTGTAAAATTGAGTTATAAACACTTTTCTATTGGCTAAATAATGTGTAGTGGTCATTGTAAGTCAGGTTGATTTTAAAAGTTAATCAATTGTAGATGCACATTCAATAACTATGTTAGGAAAATTTAACAAATGTATATATTTTTGTAGCTCTCGATATTTTTTGAACACACAAAAACAAACAGAAAAAGACAATCACACAGACACATGCAAAAACTTTTATTTCCCACCTTTTTTGGCGAGTGACAAAAGCCTAAAGAGAGGCAGAGCAGTACTGACCACGACTTTGTATTGTCCGGTGAGGTTTGGGGGCTCACACAGCAGCTGGCTCTCAGACACAGTGACGGAGCAGGGCGTTTCTCCCATCAGCACCGTGTAGTTCAGCTTCACCCCTCCCGACGCCGGGGGAATCAGGTTTCTGCCCTGCAGGCGTTTAGTGATGGACAGAGACGTGTGAAATTAGGAGATAAACGCCAACACACAAACACACAGTGCAGTAATAAAAAAGCTGACATTTCTGTGAGTTCACAAAGCCAATCTGCCTCCTGAAGATCCACCAGTCTGAGATCAGGCATGGTGAGGCAGTCCACACCGTGGTGATTAGAAACAGCTTATGTGTAGAAGAAATTCTAAGATATGACCACAATTTAATGCATTTTCCAGGAAAAATAAATAATGGCAGATGTAGCAGAACGCAACGGCCATGTCCGGATTAATGTTCTCTTACATTAAAAATAAACATTTGTCTCTCAGTGAGCAAAAGGAACTATAAAAACACAGAAACCTTGGTCATCAAGCATTGTTAAGATAAGAATGCAACTTATAGCTTGGTCATCACAAAACATTTACTGTATTTTCAGGTGTATAGGTCGATTATAGTTTTTTTCAAGGCCTGCGACCTATACTCAGGTGAGACCTATATATGGCTTGTTATCACTTTCGGTGAAACAATTTTTTAAATCCAGCTCATTTCACAATTACGTTCATTTATTAAGGAAAAGTTCAGCTCAGACATATATTTGCTATAATTTTTATCAAACAAATAATTGTTTTTAAGTGTTAATCTTCTTAAAAGCCTTGCTGTGCGCTCCTGTGGCAGACATTTGCAGCAGAGCTAAACGTAGGTGCGACCTATACACCAGTGCGACCTATCTAGGGATTTTTCCAATCTATTGGTAATAATTGGACAGTGCGACCTATACACAGGTGCGACCTATACACTAGAAAATACTGTACATGTTCTCTGCCCCCTCCCCCTATAAAATGTGTTTCAACTTTAAGGAAAGCCTTAAATAACACCAGGATTTATTAGCAGAGTTACCAGTTAACCTAACGTGCATGCTTTTGTTCTGTGGGAGGAAACCCTTGTGTGCACAGGGCGAACAAGCAAACCCTACCCAGAAAGGTTCCAGGCCACGAGACAATCCTGTGACCTTCTCACTGAGAGGCAACAGCTCTAACCACTGCTCTACCGTGCCACCTGTCTTCTAGTTTCTTACATGTGGTTTCCCCTCAACAAGGATGAGAATCCTGACAAGGATGAACTGACCCAGTGAAAGTTGACATCGTCAGATTATTGTTTGTTTATGCTACCTTTATTTATTGTTTGTTTACGCTACCTGTCTTCATTGTTTGTTTGTTTACGCTACCTTTCTTCCTCAAACTAAAAAGAAGACTGAAAGAGTATCACATACGGCCCATGATGATAAGCCCATCGACAAATTATTTTAAGGTGACACATCAATTTATAGCAATAGTCTGGACAAGCAAAGATCGTGTGAATCCTTTGATCTTGATTTGTGACCTTGACCTTGGAGCTAACACTCCATCTACTGATGATACATACATACCGTATATCAAATGTCATTGTATTATCTTGAGCAGATCAGAATTTATTGCCAGGACAAGCAAATTACCATACTTTTCAGGGTAAAAGTCGCTTCTGTGTATAAGCCGCTTTGTCCAATTATTGGGAATAATTTGAAAAAATCCATAAATACGCCGCTTCGCCCTATAAGTCGCATCTATTATGCGTCACCGCTACACTACGCGACGCGTCAGCGCCTCATTTGCCCTGCTGAAAATGGCGGCCACAGAAGCGAGCCAGCACGGAAGGACTTTACAAGATTAACACGGTAAAAACAATTATTTCTTTGCTGAGAAAAAAAATATTTCTTAGCTGACATTATAGCACAAGGGTTCCGTTCACTCTGTAAGCCTAAAAAATATCCGTCGAGTGGTTTATGACTATTTATAACAATATAAACGGAAATAAAACCGAAGCTAACGAGACGATTCCGTCCCTAAAAACACGAATAAAAAATCAAATTTGATCTCAAATGTCTTATACAGGGAAACAGTTTGTACATTAAACCCCATATAATTACACTCTGTAAGCAGAAAAAAATCTGCCAAGTGGTTTATAAGCTATATATCTAAATAGTAGGTACAGTATTATGTTAAGCTAACCGCTAATAAAATATAGTTTTTTTTAAATATCTCACACAGCTCATAAAGCTAGTCAGTTGTAAATGACCACCAAATAATTACGCTCTGTAAGTTTCAAGAAAATCTGCGGTGTGGTTTATGAGTTATCTTACTAAAAAACACGGCACAGCTAATGGTAGCTACATCCAGAGCAGGAGGCCGGGCAGCGACAGAGTCAGTCCGAGCAGAGGAGGCTTTTTTCGGACACATGAGCTAGAAACGGTCGGTGTACTCTCTGGAAGTGTCCCCTAGCGGACAAAAGTGGTACTGCACCATTTTTTTTTTTGCCAAAATGAAAAACGGCGATATCAGAGCCAAAAATGGGTCTAAAAATATGGGGAAAAATCCATAAATATGACGCTTCGGCATATAAGCCGCAGGACATGCAAATTAGTAAAAAACAGCGACTTATACGCCGAAAAGTACGGTACTTGTTCTAACTTTGACCTTGATTGGTGATCTTGACCATTTCCTGTTCTGTACCTTGAGAATGATTGGTGTGCCTGGCTTTTGCTCCAGGACCCCGGTGGTGCTGAGCGGTTCAAAGTAAGGGTTGGGGTAGTAGAGGAGGTTGGTGTTGTTGTAGACCAGTAGTGCTTGGACGTTGTTGAAGATGAACCCAAACTCGTCTGCGTGCTTCACTGTGTCCAGACCTGGATGATACTCTGCCAGCAGGGAGGGGGCGAGGCAGCTCATGCTGGTGGTGTTCAACACTTTACACACCTAGGGGAGAAGAACAAGAAACTTTTATTCCCCCTCATGCAGCAGTGATGTACTGAAACTGTGCACAACTAATGGGATGGCACACAGGAACCTGAGAACCAACGTGTGATTTAAACATTCAGGATAACCTAAGCCGTGATCTTTAATGAAATACAGCGCTCTCAATACAAACGGTGCAGGACAGTCACCAGACAATAATTGACACATAAAATCCCAGTTCCTTTTGGAGACAGGGATTTACTTTCTGCCCTTAAATCCATCTTTACTGCAGAGGAGGCCTCTATAAAACTAGAAATAAATTGTTACTATTGCCTCACTGTAAAACACTTGAGGACAACAACCACAAAAGATGGAGGCATCGCTCCTCTGTCTCCTCAGGTAAAGGTTGAGCTACGGCTCTTTTATTACTTCTCTCCAGTTCGCCCAGACCTATCTTCCATTCATCCTCACTGGCTCAGCTGCAGACAGAGCAGGGGGAGAGGATTGATTGCTGCGTAGCACTCTGCTTGCAGAAGTTTTTTTTATCTCCTTTCACTCCTCCCCAGCTCCTTCTCTCTGGGGAGGAAACTTAATTAGAGGTAAATATCATCAAAGTTGGTGAATGCTAGCAACTACCACGACTCATACTTGTTGTCTGCTGCTGTGGACAAAGCAAGAGGGATCGATGAAAACTCATCTGAGTAGGGTTCGCCAATTGGATTTCACCAGCATGGATTAAGGTGAGCCACAGGAGCAGAACTGAAGGAAAGAGCTGTCATCTTTACCCACTTCATTTTAGATATAAACCACAGGGTTTGGAAGCTTTTACTGAACACTGAGTTTTAATCTTAAAGGCATCCTTGAGTTATTTTCAGATGGTGTTCTGTAGAAAAGTTAAGAACAAAGACCATTTTACTGGGATATAGCTGTTTCACTGGCCTCTGTTTGAAGCTAGAGTTTCACAATACTGTAGTTCTGACACAAAAACTATTAAAGTTTGTGGAAATAACTGTGTTTGTATGTGTCACTACGAGATTTTGAATTTTGGACTTTTGTTTTTGAAGAGGGCCACCTTCAACTAGTCACTATGATCTTGTCAATGTGCTGGTCCAAAGTGGGTTTGACCATCTTAAAACTGACAAACCATCAAATTCTTATAATGTGTTATGTCATAATTGTATATTTCCATACAATGGTGAAATTGACTGCATGTAACCTGTTCATCAGGCAGTCAGAATGCTAAACACTCTGCCTGCTCTGCCTCCCCTCCCATTTGAACTGCCTTAACACAAAAAACTTTCTCACACATTACCACACAACACAAAGTTTTTAACACTGGACTCTGTGTCATCAAACGGGTTATTCACTAAACTCTCGGTCATGTGCTCATTCAGTTTGCACTACTTCTCATATTTGCACTAATGTTTGTATTACATTACTGCCTATAGTCATACTACTGTTTACATTCACTGTTTACATTTATTAATACGGTTTACATTTATTACTACTGTTTTACATTTATTACTACTGTTTACATTTACACTACTTTTATATCTACACTACTGCAGATACATATACAGCATTCTCTGACTAGCCTTATCTAAGGATGCCAAATGTGCCTTATGTGCCTTACTGCATATGCCACTTTGCCTCTATACCAACATCAACTACCTCATACATATACTGTGTACATTAACTTATATGCTGCTGTGCCACTCTTTGCAAATGTCAATGCTAGAACCTTCAGTTTATTTTATAGATATACTTTTTATACTACTATGCAAAAACTCAGGACAGTATTACACTTTTATTATTTCATTTTATGCTTATGTTCATTGGGTGTTTGGTGTTTCAGTGTTGGTGTAAATTTTCATACTTTTATACTACTATGAAAAAACTCAGGACAGTGTTACACTTTTACTATTTTATGCTTATGTTTATTAAATGTTTTAGTGTTTAGTGTTTAGATGGTTACTGTTGCACCGAGGGACTGAGAGAAACGCAATTTCAATCCTGTGTATGTCCTGTACATATTGCAGTTCTGACAATAAAGTTGACTTTGACTTTGACTTGAACCTGTCCACACCCAGGTAAAGCAGTGGGCAGATATTGAAGGTGCCCGGGGAGCAATTGAGGATATGATGTCCTGCTCAGAGACACCACAAAATGGGCAATGACTGGGGATAAAGACTGGGACTTTCAGGTCCCAGGTCGGCTGCCCTGCCTCTACCCCATCTCGGTCCCCAATGAATGAAAATGCTGTTATATGAGCATTTACACCACCAAGTTTGCCTGACATTATTATTCCGTCAGAAATAATCCAAAATTCCTGCATTGGACCTGGACCTTGACCCGGGTAAGCTGGAAATACAACAGCTAGCTACTGTTTGTACTTGCAAGTACTAACAGCCCTTCATGCAAATAAATAACCATAAATGCAAAACTGGCAGTGTTGTAAAAACTCTGGGTTTAGTTACAGCAAACTATCTGCTAGCTCATCAGTCCTGTCAGCATTAATTTCCATCTATCTAAAGTGAGGTCGAAACCCCTACAAAAGTTTAAATATTATTTGTTCACATCTTTTTACAGAACCCCATTTTAAAATGGCCAAACAATCCCTTTAAGAGTGTACACTCTGTGATCCAGCTAACTTACCAGCTAATATTTTTCTTAATGAATAGAGCCCTAATCTCTGACAACACACAGATTGGTGGGGTCCACTTCTGGCCCTCGAGGGCCACCATTCTTCATGTTTTGGATGTTTCTTTGCTCCAACACAGCTGACTTGAATTCATGTGTGGTCAACAGGCTTCAGCAGAACATGCAGCAGTAACTAAACCACTGGATCAGGTGGGAAACAAGTAAACATGCAGACAGTGACCCTCAAGGACCAGGGCTGGACACCCCCTGCTAGATGCTTGTCTCAACATCCTGAAATCAGAAATGATCTTCTCTATTGTCTTGTTTTGTCTGTCCAAGAAGAAATCCTTTATTTTCAGATATGAAAAAGATGATCTTTCTCTTACATTCAAAGCATTTAATAGAGTTGTTCATGTTTGGCTTAATAATAGATGACAACTTTTTGCCATTTAAACTTTAAACTATTCATTTCATTTAGAAAGCTATATGATTTTAACACATTGTCATTTTTAACAGCACTCAGTACATTATGGAGGAGCACAGCTCCCACAGTCTGCACTGCTACTCTTAGCACTTTGAGATTTTTATCAAGGAAAAGTGCGTTATAAATTAAATTCATTATTATTATTATTATTACTCTGACTGCTGAGAAACAGCTTACTCGAGTCTCGTCAGATTTTTGTTTTGTTGTATCCCACTTCTACGAGCTGGAGTAAGAACAGCTCATGATGAAAGCGAGAAGACTTTTTTTTTTTTTACAGCGTGCACACATGCAGATAGTCCCCCTGGCACACTTTCACCAAATTAAAGTTCTGTAAAATCACATTAACAACTAGAAAGTTATAAAAAGAAACGAGCTAATGAACACTATACATAAGCTTTCTCGTACACAGATGCCGCTTCGCAGAGAAACACAATTAATATAATCTGAAACAGATTGTTCGTGAGAGGAAGAGACATTTAATGTTATTTGTAGCCAATTAGTACAACTAAACCAGCAGTTCAACACGTTTTAAAATATTACATTTTGTTTCCATTAATGCTAATGCAGCCTAAAAGACTAAATCATTTAAAACATTTTATCCAACTTGGCCATGTGAGCTGCTGCAGCTGTTTTGTGGGACGTGTGTTAAGAGCACTTTATGTTAGAGGACACTCAAACAGGACCGATAAGCCACTAACAGCGTTTTATTTTGATGAGTAAAAAGGCAGCGCAGGTTTGCTGCATGAGATCCTCAGGTTAGGCTCGACGAGCCTCTTCCTTGCTGTTGGCACATGGACGTGTTACACAGACAAGTCCAGATGCTCCGGCAGCGTCCATGTGACTGCTACATTGGAACAGCAGGACATTTGCAAGTCAACTAAAGCTCCGACTACCATCTGCCCTGCCAGGAATGGATACTGTCTGCACTGTCCTTGTACTTTGTCAATTTATTTATTTATGATTTTATCCCTTCTCTGAGACCCCTACAATCACCGTCATGTAAGATGGTCTTAAAAATTTTCCTGCTGGCATGTAAAACAAGAAACTTCATTGTGAGCCTTGTCCACGGCTGCACAGAACAGGATAAAATCACTGCGCATCTGGGTTCATGAATGGTTGTATATTACCCCCTGCTTTCAACATACCGTATTTTCTGGTGTATAGGTCGCACCGGTGTACTGTATAGGTCGCATTGTCCAATTATCACCAATAGATTGGAAAAATCCCTAGATAGGTCGCACCTACGTTTAGCTCTGCTGCAAATGTCTGCCACAGGAGCGCACAGCAAGGCTTTTAAGAAGATTAACACTTAAAAACAATTATTTGTTTGATAAAAATTATAGCAAATATGTGTCTGAGCTGAACTTTTCCTTAATAAATGAACGTAATTGTGAAATGAGCTGGATTTAAAAATTTGTTTCGCCGAAAGTGATAACAAGCCATATATAGGTCGCACCGGTGTATAGGTCGCAGGCCTTGAAAAAAAAAAACATAAAAAGGTGCGACCTATACACTGGAAAATACGTACTTCTGCTTCCATACCCATAATTTCAAAACACATTTTCCTTCATAATTTTTTTAATGGCAAATAAATAATACATTTTTCTTCAGCACATCACAATATGTTTCAATGCGTAACGTGTCAAAAACAAATCTTTCAGCAGTACATCTATTCCTCTTAGCGATGTAGTGTGCACGGCTCCACATTGTTGGTGAAGTGATGAAGAGAATTGATAAAGTGAATTGAGGTCAACAGAAAGAGAAAATAATTGGAATTGCTGCCTCATCTGTCTTCTTCCTCTGCGGTTGGAGGGAGCCAGGCTGTTTTAAGGCATCACCGCTCCAAGCCCTCTGGCTGAATACATTACAATGATCTACTGTGTGGCCACAGCCCACTCACTCATGCAAAGGTCTCTGGCCAGAGGAGCGGTGAGAGAAAGTGAAGGAGAGTTGTGCGTAGGAAAAATGTGAGGGGGTTCATGGAGTCAAAGGTCACCTAGAGGCTAAGATTTGATATTTACTTTGACGCTGTTTGGCTGTTTTTATACTTGCTAACTCCTACACTGGATCTATTTTTCTGTGTCCCTGTTCTAAAAAAATGCTAAACAGTCAAACTTCAGCTCTGATCCATCTCTCTACTTTATATATTATATCTAAAACTTAATGAGTGTTTTACTTTTCTCTCATGACAAAACTATCGTCTGCCTTTCACCAAGTCATCTTCATGTGACTATGCAGTACATTTAAATATATTCACTGGCTTTCCTTGTTTTATCTACAGTGGTGCTTGAAAGTTTGTGAACTCTTTATAATTTTCTATATTTCTGTATAAATATGACCAAAAACATCATCAGATTTTCACCCATAAGTCCTAAAAGTAGAAAAAGAGAACCCAGTTAAAGCTGCACTATGTAACTTTGTAGTGCAGTCTGTATCTTTTCTAACACTATATTTTTAACATATTTCTTCACTCTGTCACTGTCTACTGACAGACTGATGTTAGACAAAGTAATCTCTGAAAAAAACTATAGTCCCCTTGCTTCTCTATCAGCATTTATAAAAACACTAAAAACACAGAGTGACCCGCCGTTAACCAGCCAATAAAAACAGAGCTTGAATTTGAATCAGCCAATAAAAACAGAGCTTGAATTTGAATTTCAGCAGAGCAAGGTGGAGCAGAGCCATATATGGCTCTGAGGGGGAGGGATCAGAATGCTTTGCCTGTTGAAAATATTTCTAAGTTCTGCACTCTACAGAAAGTTACACATAGCACCTTTAAACAAATATGATAAAATATTATACTTGATCATTTATTTATTGAGGGAAATGATCCAATATTACAGATTTGTAAGTTGTAAAAGTATGTGAACCTTTGCTTCCAGTATTTGGTGTGACAGTGTTCTCCTGATGGTGGACTCATGAACTTTAACATTAGTTAATGTGAGAGATTAAGTTGTTAAGGGGCCAAGATGGTGTAGGGGCCAAGATGGTGTAGGGGCCAAGATGGTGTAGGGGCCAAGATGGTGTAGGGGCCAAGATGGTGTAGTGGCAGGGCTTCCGACTTGGGATCCAAAGGACGCGGGTTCGTGCCCCGGCCACTACACACCTTGGGGTGTCTATGAGTGCACACCCAATTCTCCAGCTCCCCGGGCGCTTTCTATGGCAGCTCACTGCACCACCTGGTGGTGGTTGGGTTAAATGCAGAGACGAATTTCGTCTGTGTATGGGAAACATACACAGATGACAAAAAATTTATTATTATTATATTATTATTATTATTATTATTATTAAACGTTACTCTGGGCTCCTTTGTGACCTCACTGACTATTCCACACGTTGGAGTGATCTTTGTTGGTCGACCGCTCCTGGGGCCTCATGTATCAACCATGCGTGCGCACAAAAACATTGCGCACGTCACTTCCCACGCAAAAGCCCGTATGTATCAAAACTGAACTGAACGTGAATATATGCGCATCCAGGTACATATCCACGCAAGCTCCCGAGCAGGCGTACGCACGTTTCTGTGGTTCTTGTTCCTTTGGCGACACTTACAGGTGTTTCAGAGAAACTGAAGCCCCACAGTCTGTGGTTGACTTTAAGAGCGGCTTGAAGACCTTTCTTTTCAACCGAGCATACTCTTCCTCCTCATGATTCTACTTTTGATCTGAGTTGATACTGTTGTTGATTTTAATTGTTTTATTATTTGTCTTATTGACATTCAAATATGTTGCACCTTGTAGCACTTTGAGATTTCCATTAATGAAAAGTGCGTTATAAATTGAATTCATTATTATTATTATTATTATTATTATTATTATTATTATTATTAACAGTTCAAGATGTGTAAATGATTAATATTCCCTCCAAACACACGATTAACAAGTATTACATCCACATGACGCAGTGAAATAAAGGACGCGCAACGTTGTGCCAAAAATAAATTTAACAGGAACGGATTCATTCAGCCTTACTGGAGGTTATAATAAATAGTGTAACACGCAGAGCATTTATTTAGAAACAGATATAGTTTTCCGATCTAGGATATGGCTTATCAGCCGTTTTCAGAAATAATAATTTTCCAGTTTGGCACTG
>JBBPBX010014669.1:31342-50564 GCA_038048925.1 Garcialebias charrua | reverse complement strand
GATCTGACCTCTGTAATATCACATGTGGAGTTCCCCAAGGCTCTGTACTTGGACCAAAGCTTTTTATTTTATATGTGAATGACTTGGTAAATGTAGGACTCCTTAAATGTGTACTTTTTGCTGATGATACCACTTTTTTCTGTTTAGGTGAAGATATTGTTACAAAAAATATTGATACAAAAAAACAAGATGGCCGCGCTCAGACCAGCCGCAGCTTCATGGGTTCCCAGTTCATCCCCAGTTTTTAGTAATTTTAATAGTGTTTTTGTACCTGACTCTGCGCGTTTTTTGCGGGTGAATTATAGCCGAACTGAGCTGTTAAGAATTGGAGCGGATTTACCACAAGGCACAGCTGATATCAGCAACAAACTCAAATCAGAGCTCGGAAGATTGGAGCTGCTAAGATCATCTTTCTGGAAGCAGATGCGCTCCGGAGGAAAGAAGAGGAAACGGTGCTCTCGAGGAAAAAAGCGTGGCTGTCGAGCAGGAATTATGACGAGACTGCGGGCAGACGCTAAAACCGGGAGACCCCCGATGCCGGCTCTTTTTCTGTCCAACGTGCGCTCGCTGGACAACAAAATGGATTTACTTCGTTTGAGAGTGACCACGTCGGAGGAGATGAGGAGATGCTCGGTGCTTTGCCTCACGGAAACGTGGATCAATGAGGACACTCCTGACTCTGTTTATGAGTTGGATAATAGGCTCTTTTTCAGAACGGACCGGTGCACCGAGACTACGGGGAAAACACGAGGCGGTGGCATCTGTATTTACGTTAACAAAGACTGGTGCACGAACTGTGCCGTTATCAGCAGGATCTGCTCAGCTGCTATTTACGTTAACAAAGACTGGTGCACGAACTGTGCCGTTATCAGCAGGATCTGCTCAGCTGCTGTGGAGCTTTTAACAGTAAGATGTCGACCACATTACCTCCCCCGCGATTATTCAGCGATAATAATAAGCGCTGTTTACATAGCACCCGATGCTAATGCCAACGACGCCCAGGGAGAAATTCATGACTTACTCACCTCGCTGCAGTGTAAATATCCTGAGGGGCTTTTCATTGTTTCCGGGGACTTCAATCACGTGGATTTACGTGTCATCCTTCCAACCTTCAATCAGCACGTTTTCACAGCAACACGAGGAAATAAGACGCTAGACCAAGTCTTCACGAATGTGAAGGGGGCGTACACGGCGAAGCCACGCCCACCGCTCGGGGCTTCCGACCATCGCTCCCTGTTACTGGTCCCTAGACAGCTCCCCCCACTCAGACGCTCCAAGCCGGAACAAAGAGAGATCACATTGTGGCGCCAAGATAGTACCCCCATGCTGAGAGACTGCTTTGAAAACACAAACTGGTCTGTCTTCAAAGAGGCAGCTACGAATGGAAGTTCAGTTGACCTGGAACTTTATGCTTCCTCAGTCCTGGGTTACATCAGTACATGCGCTGAAAATGTATCCATAAGAAAGTATGTTAAATTTTACCCCAATCAAAAACCCTGGCTAAATAAGGATGTCCGCACCCTGCTGGCAGCCAGGGACACTGCATTCAAGTCTGGAGATACTGAGGAGTTGAGAAAGTGCAGGAAAGAACTGGATGATGGCATAAAGAAGGCCAAAGCCGCGTATGCACAGAGGATCGAGGGACAGTTCACCTCACATGATCCACGGAGCATGTGGCAGGGCATCAAATGCTTAACAGATTACAAGGGCAAAAGCAAACAATGCCCCAGGGACCCATCTCTGCCTGATGCC
Source organism: Garcialebias charrua (assembly GCA_038048925.1). Classification (NCBI taxonomy): domain Eukaryota; kingdom Metazoa; phylum Chordata; class Actinopteri; order Cyprinodontiformes; family Rivulidae; genus Garcialebias; species Garcialebias charrua. The sequence goes on along the minus strand of JBBPBX010014669.1, from coordinate 48,812 downwards.
CTCAATAAGTTTTATGCACGTTTTGAAGATCCAAACAGACCAAGCTAGCACCAGACGAGGAGCACCTCAAAGTGACCGCAGCAGAAGTGAGAGGTAGTCTCAGAAGGATCAACCCTCATAAAGCTACGGGTCCAGACAACATCCCAGGGAAAGTTCTGAAGGAATGTGCGGACCAGCTCTGTGAGGTGCTGGCTGACGTCTTCACCACCTCACTTTCACTGGAGTCAGTTCCCACCTGCCTGAAGACTGCCACCATCATCCCAGTCCCAAAAAGCTCCACAGTGACTGGTCTGAATGACTATAGACCGGTGGCTCTCACCCCGATAGTCGCTAAATGTTTTGAGAAACTGGTCATGTCCCACATCAAGACAACCGTCAACATCAGCGAGGACCCTCATCAATATGCATACCGCGAGAACCGATCAACAGAGGACGCCATCTCCTCTGTGGTCCACACTGCTCTCACCCACCTGGATCAGAAGGACTCATACGTGCGTCTGCTCTTTGTGGACTTCACATCTGCCTTCAACACCATGATCCCCCAAACTCTGATAGATAAACTATCCACACTTGGACTAAGCCCCTCCATCTGTAACTGGGTACTAGACTTCTTAACAAACAGACCACAGTCCGTGAAGATCCACAACTTCTCCTCCTCCACCATAACCCTCAGCACTGGCTCTCCTCAAGGATGTGTGCTGAGCCCTCTTCTGTTCACTCTGCTCACATATGATTGTACAGCCACACATCCAGGCTGTCATATTGTTAAGTTTGCAGATGATACAGCGGTGGTGGGATGCATCACAAACAATGATGAGTCCAGCTACAGACAGGAGGTGGAACACCTGGAGAGCTGGTGCAAAGAGAACAACCTTCACATGAATGTGAAGAAGACGAAGGAGATGATTGTGGACTTCAGAAGGAACAAACACACCCACACCCCACTGTACATAGGTGGATCTGCGGTGGAGGTGGTCTCCAGCTACAAGTACCTGGGTGTACACTTGAATGATAACCTCAGCTGGAGCAACAACACCACCAGCCTGATCAAGAAAGGACATCAAAGACTCTACTTCCTCAGACGGCTGAGACGAGCTGGTCTGAGAAGCTCAGTCCTCAACTCCTTCTACAGGTGTGCAGTGGAGAGCATCCTGTGCTCCAGCATCAATGTGTGGCATGGAGGCTGCACAGTTGCAGAGAGGAAAGCTCTACAGAGAGTGGTGAAGGCTGCACAGAAGTCTGTGGGAGTCAGTCTCCCCACCATCACAGACATTTACACCTCCAGATGCAGAAAAAGAGCCACCTGCATCATGAAAGACCTCACTCACCCAGCACATTCACTCTTTGCACCACTCCCCTCGGGACGGAGGTTGAGGAGCATCAAATGTAGAACCACTAGACTGAGGAACAGCTTCTACCCTGAGGCTGTCAGACTCATGAATAAATAAATAATAAGAATAAACACTGCAAAATGTCACATCATGTTGATACTGATCTGTTTCTTGTTGCTGCGTTCATCTGTGACCATCTGCTCATAATGACTCATGTTCGTGCTGCTGTTTATAATGATGTTTTTCTACTACATTAGGGCTTAGTGTATTACTAGCTGATGTCTCTCTTAGTTAATCCTAGATGTTATTATTGTTTTTCTCTTGCATTTGTTGTTGGATGTAACTGGGACCCTGTGTACATAATCTCGTTTTCATCACATGTACTACATGCGGTGCAAATGACAATAAAGACTCTCTGACTCTGACTCTGATATAGAACAAATGTTGGAATTGATAAAGACAGAATTTGTCAAGATACAAACTTGGTTTAAAATAAATAAATTATCATTAAATCTAGAAAAAACTAATTACATGATATTCGGTAATAAAAAGAAAACTGTTGATGTTCCACTCAAAATTGAGGATGTTGAGATTTGTAGAGTGAGTGAGGTGAAGTTTTTGGGTGTTATCATTGATGACAAACTGACATGGAAACAACACATAAATTCTGTAAGAATAAAAATAGCTAAATCGATAGCAGTACTGTACAAAGTCAGAGACCTATTGAATGATAAAGCTCTGTATTTGTTGTATAACACAATCATTGTTCCACACTTAATCTATTGTATTGATGTTTGGGGGAATGCGTGTAAAACAATCACAAAGCCTATTTTTGTATTACAGAAAAGAGCCGTAAGAATTATCACTAGAAAGCATTACCGTCATCCATCAAGTACATTATTTTATCAACTAAAGTTATTGAAGTTCCATGATTTGGTAGACTATAATATTTTATCAGTTATGTATAGAGCTCAAAATAATGCATTACCTTTAAATATCCAAATGCACTTTGTTAAAAGACAAAGTTGTTATAATCTTAAGGGGACAGAGTTGTTTGTAAAACCACAATTCAGAACCAGTTTGAAGGGACGTTCTACCTCAATCCAGGGAATTAGATTATGGAATGGCTTGGAGAATGTAGTTAAAAATGCCAAGTCAATGTTTACATTTAAAAAAATGATCAAAACAAATGTGTTAAAAAATATATATGAAATAGCGTAATGTGTATTGTATTAGTTAGAAAATTAGAAAGAGTTAGTCATTTTGTACTGTTGGTTGAAGATTATTATTGTTTAATCTGATTGTTGGAAAAAGTTGGTTGAAGATTGTTGGATTCACTCCTCCCATTTTCCACTAGAGGGCTCTATAGCTTTACTTTTTGTTTAAGTGAGTTGACGGTTAAACAGGAAGTGATACGGCGGACCGGAAGTGGGTTTTATTTAGCCGTTAGCTGAAAATAACAAGCCAAATCTAACATAAAATCATATCTTACTTGTGTTCATGATTATTGCCCAACGTGGTAAGTTATATTTAATGCTGTAAGATGTGAGAGATATGTTATTTTGTAGTTCTAAGCGTGGGTTTTGGTGAATTAGCTTAGAGCTAATAAGATGCTAATGGGTAGCAGCTAGTTAGCTAACTTTCATTTCATTTATTTATTTATTTATTCATTTTATAAAAAAGAAACACATGTTTCTTGTATAAAAAAGAAAATATAAAATGAAAGGCTAGTTAGCTAAATGATAGCTTTGTTGCTGCACTGTGATATTTAAATGCTGATGTTTATAACTGGTTGGTTAAATCTATTCTAGTTCTTAAGTATATGTTTAATCTATTCAATCAAATTAATATATTTAATCAATTTAATTTTATTCAATTAATCTATTTTAATCTATTCTAGTTCTTAAGTCTATGTTTAAGTTTGTGTTTATTTGAATTTTGCAATACTAAGTATTGGCATTTTGTTTATTTTATTTACAGTTTAACCGGCATGTTCGTGTGAAAACACTCGGCAATTAAAGGCAACAATAACAACAACAACGACCTTATGTTCTTTGTAACATAAAGTTAAACACGAGGCAACCATGTCTGAAGACCTTGCAACACTAAAGAGGAAGAGAGGACAAGCTAAAGCAGCTGTAACTAAGATGATAACAACTGCAAATGAAAAAATCAGAGAAAATAAGCCAGAAGAATTAAGGTCAGTGCTGCAAAGCCTCGACTTAGCACTTGCACAGCTTCGAGAAATTCATAGATGCTATCATACTCAGCTCACCGATGATATTGACAAAGAAGAGTCTGATGCTTATGAGAAGCTTATATTGATGAACGTTCATGATGTGCGTCACGAGGCTCTAGCCTGGCTGCAAGAAGAGGAAGATGGAGCTGGTGTCCATCCAAATGTTGATGATGAGTCAGATGTCACTAAAGTTGATTTATTTAGTGAACCACCAGCTGACATGAAAGATAAAAATTCCACATCAGCAGAACTGGAGAAAATCCAAGCCCTAAGGAAGAAAGAGAAGGAAAACTTTGAGCTACAAATTAGACTCAACAAGGTGGAGTTTGAGCTGGAACTTCAGCGAATACATCACAAGGCTGAGCTGGACGCACAGATGCTACATAATCAGCAAAAGATGCAAGCCCTAGCTGCAGATCTTCATTCTACACCTATAACTGGAAAAATCCCTACTATAATACAACCATCAACATCTCAGATAGCAGATGATTCAATCTCACAACTGCTAGAGTTTTCAAGGCAGCAGTATCAAGCCCAAGTAGACTCTCTCAGGCTCCCACCAACAGATATGATCAAGTTTGATGGTGACCCCCTCCAGTATTGGAAGTTCATGAGACTTTTTACTACAATGGTGGACAAAGAGTCTGTTTCTGCTGAAGAAAAGTTAACTCGTCTGCACCAGTACACAGAAGGAAAAGCTCGAGATGCTATTAGTCACTGTCTATACAACCTCAGTCCCAGCGCAGGTTTCAAAGAAGCACTTGAGCGACTAAAATCAAGATTCGGAAATCCTCATTCCATCTCCCAAGCTTGGGTTGAAAAGGTTTTGAACTTTAAGGAGATCAGAGACAGTATACAACTGAGAGACTTTGCAGACCAACTAAGAGGCTGTAAGGATACACTTGCTGCCATGAAATGTGAGGAAGAGCTTAGTGGCCGCCGCACATTAGTTGAGATAATTAGCAAGCTACCATCAGATCTCAGGGCCAAGTGGTTAAATAAAAACCATGACATCACAAAGGAGGGACGTCTACCGAAACTCGACGACGTCGTCAGCTTTGTGGAGACAGAGGCTGAAAAGAGATCAGATCCAGTCTTTGGTGGGTTAATTAGCTACAAGAAGCAGGAGAAGCCAAACAACTTTACATCACCTACCAAAGTCTCTAAGAAACATCATCAAAGCTACCCCACCACTGTCAAGGCAGCTGCAGTCCAGGAGAATAAGTCCACACGTACCAAGAAGCCAGCTTATTTAAAATGTCTCAAATGTTCAGAGCACCATTTCTTAAACCAGTGCCCAGATTTCAGATCACTAACAGTGCCAGAGCGTCTTGTGTTCGTTCAAGGAAAGAACCTGTGTCAAAATTGTTTTATGATGGGTCACAACGCTGAGATTTGCACGCGCAATTGGGTGTGCAACGTTCCTGGCTGTGGACAGAAACATAACACATGGCTGCATCCTAACCACACTAACAGACAGAACGCTACAGCAGGGCAGGACACCACTGATGACAATAAAACTACCCAACAAACACAAACTACCAGATCACCTAATGTCACCTGTGGGTTCGCTGGAGCTGCAAATGGTAAAGTTTGTTTGCCTATTGTTCCTGTGGTCGTTAGGGGCAAAGCTACAAACATCAGTTCTGTCACATATGCATTACTCGATCCTGGAGCCAACACCAGTTTAGTGTCAGAAGAACTGACCAAGAGACTCAAGGTCAAAGGCAAGCCTGCAAGGTTAGACCTTGATACAGTAGGAAGTAGCCAAGAAGGAATATTTACTAGAAGTGTAGATCTTGAGATTAGCTCTCTACACAATGGCAGCATCTACACGCTTAATGGTGTGAGAACACTTAAGAAATTAAACATAGGACTTAGCTGTCTCGCGACACCTGACGAGGTAGCCAGATGGGATCACTTAGCAGACATCCCTATTCCCAGCATCAAGGCCAATGATGTGCACCTCGTCATTGGACAAGATGCTCCACGTCTTCTCAGAGTTGAAGAGTACCGCGTGGGAGGTGATAATGACCCTTACGCTACCAGAACAGTACTCGGCTGGGCCATAAATGGACCCGTCGATTACAAAGAAGGTAGGAAAGCCAAGGCCTACTTCCTCAAGTCAGATCAAAGTCTGCAGACACAAGTGGAAAGATTTTGGAAACTTGATGACCCTACTCAAGATAACAATCTGTCAATCAATGACCAGAAGGTGATTAAACTGTGGGAAAACTCACTTTCCAAAGAAGGCTCACACTACACCTTAGACATACCTTTTAAGAAAGAAGCAGTTACACTGCCTAACAATATCAACTTAGCAACACAGAGACTACAACTATTGGAACGCAGATTAACAAAGGACCCAGACCTGAAAGACAAGTACGTGGAGGCAATGAAGTCAACCGTCGATAAAGGACATGCAGAGGAGGTCCCAGCCTCTTCGCTTGACCGCACTGATGGCAAAGTGTGGTATCTCCCACATCACTCAGTAACTCATCCACGCAAGCCTGGAAAGGTTCGAGTCGTCTTTGACTGCGCAACCAAGTACGATGGAACATCTCTCAATGACGTCATCCACCAGGGACCAGATCTGACAAACAAATTAATAAATGTGCTGATCCGCTTCCGCCAAGGTCCAGTTGCTGTAATGGCAGACATTGAGGGAATGTTCAATCAGATACATGTAACTCTGGAACACAGAGATGTGTTACGGTTCCTGTGGTGGAAAGACCACGATCCTAACAATGAGGTAGTTACTTACCGTATGACATCTCACCTCTTTGGCAGAGTATGGTCTCCAAGCGCAGCAAGTTTTGCATTGAGGAGATGTGTATCAGATCATGCACATCTGTATGACACAGATACCATCTCCACTGTAGAACAAAACTTCTACGTGGATGATTACCGTATTTTCTGGTGTATAGGTCGCACCTTTTTTATGTTTTTTTCAAGGCCTGCGACCTATACACAGTTGCGACCTATATATGGCTTGTTCTCACTTTCGGCGAAACAAATTTTTAAATCCAGCTAATTTCACAATTATGTTCATTTATTAAGGAAAGTTCAGCTCAGAAATATATTTGCTATAATTTTTATCAAACAAATAATTGTTTTTAAGTGTTAATCTTCTTAAAAACCTTGCTGTGCGCTCCTGTGGCAGACATTTGCAGCAGAGCTAAACGTAGGTGCGACCTATACACCGGTGCGACCTATCTAGGGATTTTTTCCAATCTATTGGTGATAATTGGACAATGCGACCTATACACAGGTGCGACCTATACACCAGAAAATACTGTACCTGAAATCCTCAGACTCACCTCAACAAGCCATCCGTCTAGCAGCGCAGCTGATCGACCTACTCATGCAAGGAGGGTTTCGCTTGACTAAATGGACAAGCAATTCAACAAAGGTCCTGAAGTCTATCCCAGAGGAGGAACATGCAAATCAAGTGCCATTGTTGGACCTGGATGGAGATCCATCATTGGAAAGAGCTCTGGGGGTGTTCTGGGACACAACAGATGACTGCATCACCTTCATTATCAAGGTCAAGGACAAACCCAGCACAAAAAGAGGCATGCTAAGCACAATAAGTTCAGTTTATGACCCCCTGGGGTTAGTTGGCCCGTTCATTCTACGGGGAAAGACACTATTTCAGACACTATGTCGCATGAAGCGAGGTTGGGATGAAACCATCCCAAGTGACATTGCTGAGCAATGGGGCCGGTGGTTAGACGACCTGCCAATACACAAGCTATGTTTGCTAGAATGAAATATGAATGAGTAGGCTCTACCTTCAGCTTGTGTGTTTTTCTTTTCTTCCATATGTTATAGACAATTTTCTTATTTTCATGTTCACGATTACTGTAAACTGTTAATTATTGCTCTAAGTCAAGTTATCACCATGAAAATATGTAACAGATATTTTCATTTGAAAGGTTTCTTATTACAAGGTTAAATTTGAGTAGTTAAGTAAGGTTATTTAATTCTAGCTTGTCGCTCACCAATTTTCTCGGATGACCGTCTATCGAGGTCATCGGGGCCGGGATGTTGGATTCACTCCTCCCATTTTCCACTAGAGGGCTCTATAGCTTTACTTTTTGTTTAAGTGAGTTGACGGTTAAACAGGAAGTGAATCAACGGCGGACCGGAAGTGGGTTTTATTTAGCCGTTAGCTGAAAATAACAAGCCAAATCTAACATAAAATCATATCTTACTTGTGTTCATGATTATTGCCCAACGTGGTAAGTTATATTTAATGCTGTAAGATGTGAGAGATATGTTATTTTGTAGTTCTAAGCGTGGGTTTTGGTGAATTAGCTTAGAGCTAGTAAGATGCTAACGGGTAGCAGCTAGTTAGCTAACTTTCATTTCATTTATTTATTCATTTTATAAAAAAGAACACATAGCAAACACATGTTTCTTGTATAAAATATAAAATGAAAGGCTAGTTAGCTAAATGATAGCTTTGTTGCTGCACTGTGATATTTAAATGCTGATGTTTATAACTGGTTGGTTAAATCTATTCTAGTTCTTAAGTATATGTTTAATCTATTCAATCAAATTAATATATTTAATCAATTTAATTTTATTCAATTAATCTATTCTAATCTATTCTAGTTCTTAAGTCTATGTTTAAGTTTGTGTTTATTTGAATTTTGCAATACTAAGTATTGGCATTTTGTTTATTTTATTTACAGTTTAACCGGCATGTTCGTGTGAAAACACTCGGCAATTAAAGGCAACAATAACAACAACAACGACCTTATGTTCTTTGTAACAAATGTTTATCAATTTTTATGCTAAGAGTTAATGCTTTCTGATACTTTTTGCAACACTTGTGAGTTGCATATATACCTGGAGTAAATATTCTAGTTTAGTGTCAAGCTGACCATAAGAAACTGTATCTGAACTCTGTTTTCTGCAACTTGATTTTGCGATTATGTTTTTTCAGGCGCAAGAATGTGTGAGAAACTAAGCTTGTTTCTTACACATGACCTTGGCAGCCCTTCTTGGTAAGAGATGCAACAGACCTTTCTGATAAGACATTTTTTCCTTTAGCCATGCCTAGCACCGCTTTGCTCTGCTTTGCTCTTGAAAAACATGTTTTGTTCAAATGAGAGTGTGTTTATCACGTACACACACACCTACCCACACACGCACGCACACACCTCAAGGTATAAAAATGAGGAGCGCTCAGATGAACATTTGAAGTCTACTGAGAGCCTCCGATCAAGGTGTCCAGTCATTGATGTATGGTTTTCACCCGAGTTGTGTGGTTTCCCGGCTCTGTGTCATGGTGAGAATTCTCATAACATCAATGCCTTGAGATTGTGTGCGTGTATTTAAATTTTGCTGTTTTTTGTGGCGGGGTGATATGACACAATTTATCACAGCAAATAACAGTTTGTTGAGTTCAATACTTGTATGTTATTGTACATCTGAGGTGATTGTACAATTGTATGTCTGTTTTGCTTTTTCCTTTATCTGTCACTGTTCTTTTAATAAATGACACATCATTTTAATAGAGAGTCTGTATTCATTTTTTTCTAAACACTGCGCCGATCTTTCAGCGAGCCTGAATTTGATTTAGAATATCATAAAACATTTTGGCGTCACTCTGCAGGATTAACAGGACTGCATTCTGTTTAGAAAAAAAGGAAAAGTGTGTGTGAGGTGAAAAGTTTTTAAACTGTGGAGCTGGGAGTAGGTGAGTGTCCTATTTCAGCAAAACTGTGTTCTTGTAGCGGGTGGGAGTCCCGTGTTCTGGAAGCGGGGTGTGAGTCCCTGTCAGCAAATTGTGTTGTGTTTACAATATGGTGAGGGACGCCCTGAAACCGTGGAGCGATTCTTTGAAGTCCTGAAGAGCATCAGAAGACACAAACGCACAATAGCTGCCGAGCACGCAGCTAGAAGCAATGGGAGAGGGAATAAAAAAAAAGATTGTGTCAGTAAAGCCCTGAGCAGTCAAGTGATTTATTTTTGAAAACAGTTGAAGTTAAAAAGAAAGCGCCTGTACCAGGGTTGCAGCGATGCATGTGTGTCTGTGCAGCCGTGTGTAAGAAGTTACACAAGGAGACTCAGGAAATCCCAGATGAATTGTTTATGAACAGTTGCTATGTACGTAGTTTGAAAAAAGCAGCAACGGAGCTCGCTAAAGGAGCAGTGAATTAAGTAGAACCATGGGAGGCATTCCTACAGATCAGGGGGTTGGAAGTTGTCCAAAAGGTTGAAGTGAGGAAGGAGTTATTGGTTAAAGGTCAGAGAAGCATGTGCGCATGTAAGAAAAATGCTGAAAAGAGGGAGGAAGAAAAAATGTGTATGAGTTTTTGTTGCTGAGTTAGGCAACTGGAGTGAAAAAGAGGGTGATGAGGAGTGTGTTTGGAGCGAGAAGGCGCAGGGTGTACGCGTGTGCACTGTCATGAGTAAAAATGTAAAAAGGTTTAGACAGCAGTCTGGAGAACCAGTAGATGTTTGGATAGTCAGGTTATTAGAAGAAGGGGAAGGACAGGTAGAAGTTGACGCGGGGATGGGATGTCTTTCGCTGGACTATCTACAGATACGGGTGTAAACTCAGCGTATCAACAAGAGGTCAAGGTTTTGTGAGACTCGAAGTCCTTGTTTGATGTGTATACATGTGCAGTTCAATTTGTCTTTTCAAATGTGTCGGATTGGCCTGATTTGCAAGGTCAGTGGGTGACGCTTAGAGAATGTGTGCAACGTTTGGTTCGGTTGTGTACGAGAGATACCTTATGTCAGATAAAGAGATTAAAGGTGTTTCGAGTTGGTTTTGATTTGGGAAACCTGACTCAGGCTCGTGTAGCGTCTGCCCCACCTCCAGCCAAGTTTAGACCCACACGCGGTTTTGAGACTAGCGAGAGGGAGGAGACGAGGAGGCTGAAGGAAGAAAAGGAGAAGGAGGGAAAAAAACCAGAAAGTCACTGCTGTGGTCTGTCGGACCTGCTGAGTTGAACAGGTCGAGCCCGGATATTAGGAAAATTGGTTCAGACCACATGTATAATTAGAAGTTTATTGAAAAAAGAATGTACAAAAAGTGCTGACTGGATAATTAAACAAGTTTAAAGGGCCTGTGGTAAAAAATGGAAGCATGCTTTTTTTTAAAAGAGTTTTGTTTCCCCAATTTTTTTCCCTTTAAAGTTTCAAGTTTTAGTGATGGATGAAACTAATCATTGTTATTCTATTTGTCAAAAGCATTGTGTTGTTTCTACAGCTTGGTATCCTGTCCTTGTTATCTGCTGATGGGACTAACAGAGGCGGGGCAGAGGACGACGTGGGATCCAGAAAAGCGCCTGAGGGTGGTGTTGCCTGAGGGTGGTGTTGCCTGAGGGTGGTGTCCATGTTCATCTGTGCCACGGTGCTGCTGGGTGAACCCTCCTCTATGACGCCAAGACGTGTCCTGAAGGAGGACGGAGAGGGTCCTTGCCACGTCTATGGAGGAAAATGAATCGTGTTAAGTGAACAGAATAACTTCAAATGTCCTGTGAATCAGTCCTGCTGGTGACGTATGTACGCAGAAGGTGTCTCAACAAATGTGACATTCCAGTATGTCAACCTTTTACATCCAACTTTAAGGTCTGTCTAGCAAGAAGATATGAATAAAAAGACAGTTAAAAGAAGTACTTACCAATCTTTCACGTGCTTCGAACAAGATTACATGTAAATTGCAGGTGTTACATGTAAGGTGTTACAAGGTTTTGCAGGTGTTACAAGACGCTTTCGTTGGGTGATGCCAACGAAGACCCGTGGTGATGAGTGTGGAACATTTCTGATGTTCCTTGAGTATCTTTAAAACCTGAGATGTAAAAATGTGATGACACTACAAATATATTTTAACTGTGTCTGGATTTTTGTTTTTATGGTTACAGGGTGAATAATTTGAGCCACAAATAAAATCTCACCTATGACATGCAACTATGTGAAATGGCTGATAAGGAGTCGTATATACTGTATGTGCAAACAGATCGTGTTAACCCATGCTTAAACAGACAGGGTATTGTGTGACTGGACAGTAAAGAGTCCTCAAAAATACCTAGGTGCCTTTTTTCCGGATGAATGTATGTTGTACACTTGTGAGAGTTGGAACAGCGAGACTTACTGATTAACTAATTACTGTTTATTACCTAACAGGGAGTGGCAATTTCTGCACATTCCCTGGCTGGTCACTCTGGATTCTTTCAAAATGCGCATTGAACGAGTCCACGAAGTCAAAACAAATGATTTGGTTTTGTAAGTCTTGGCTATCCGATTTAAAAGTGTTCACATGTATTGAACAGGGAAAGGTTTTTACATGTGGTTAAACTAATAAAGCGAGAATATGCAGTGTCCCTCCTTTACTTATTTTTAGTGCTTTGCTTTGTAGGAAAGATCATATAATTAGATTAGTTTATAACACTGCCTTAGAAGGAAGATTGAAATTATAATGAGAGATCATTGGTCTGGAACTGAACGAACCTTTGTTAAAATAGATTAGACGGAATGTCAGGATATTTTGATTTGTGATTATTGGGTTAACGGGAACAGACTACATTATATGAATCGATTATAAGTAAGGGAGACCAAGTCCATTTTTTAGATTTGGTGTGTAGAGCTTTGCAAGGCTGGACAGGCATATACATGCCTTATGAGGTGACAAGAGAACATTTTTCAAAATTAGACAGAAACCAGAGGATAGAATGAAATAATTGTTTTTAATAATAATGTTTTCTGACTAATGTTTATCAATTTTTATGCTAAGAGTTAATGCTTTCTGATACTTTCTACAACATTTGTGAGTTGCATATATGCCTGGAGTAAATATTCTAGTTTAGTGTCAAGCTGACCATAAGAATCTGTATCTGAATTCTGTTTTCTGCAACTTGGTTTTACAATTATGTTTTATCAGGCGCAAGAATGTGTAAGAAACTAAGCTTGTTTCTTACACATGACCTTGGCAGCCCTTCTTGGTAAGAGATGCAACAGACCTTACTGATAAGACATTTTTTCCTTTAGCCCGTGCCTAGCACCACTTTGCTCTGCTTTGCTCTTGAAAAGCATGTTTTGTTCAAATGAGAGTGAGTGCATCACGTACGCACACACATACCCACACACGCATGCACACACCTCAAGGTATAAAAATGAGGAGCGCTCAGATGAACATTTGAAGTCTACTGAGAACCTCTGATCAAGGTGTCCAGTCGTCAATGTATGGTTTTCACCTGAGTTGTGTGGCTTCCCGGCTCTGTGTCACGGTGAGAATTCTTATAACATCAATGCCTTGAGATTGTGTGTGTATTTAAATTTTGCTGTTTTTTGTGGCGGGGTGATATGACATAATTTATCCTAGTAAATAACAGTTTGTTGAGTTCAATACTTGTATGTTATTGTACATCTGAGGTGATTGTACAATTGTAGGTCTGTTTTGCTTTTTCCTTTATCTGTCACTGTTCTTTTAATAAATGACACATCATTTTAATAGAGTCTGTGTTTGTTTTTTCTAAACACTGCGCCAATCTTTCAGCGAGCCTTGAATTGGATTTAGAATATCATAAAACACCCAAGAAACACTGCAACTTCTTCCGGGTCTCAGGAACAGGCCAATTTACCATAGCACGGGTCTTTTCAGGGTCGGTCCTACAACGGCCCTTCTCAAAGATAAACCCCAAAAAGGAGACAGTGGGTAAATAAAATTCATACTTTTATCCTTTAACAAATAACTTGTTCTCATACAGTCTTTGTACAACTCACACAGTGCAAACTTGTCTAGGGTGTTCAGCCTCATTGTGGGAGTAAATAAGTATATCATCTAGGTAAACAAATACAAAATCCCCAATAAAGTCCCTTAGTACATAACTAACGAGGGCCTTGAAAATGCGGGGGCGTTAATCAAACCTAAGGGCATTACAAGATACTCAAAGTGGCCGAGTGATTTCCTAAATGCTGCTTTCCACTCGTCACCCTCTTTAATACGGACCAAATGATAAGCATTCCCAAGATCTAGTTTGGAGAATATGGTTGCCAATTGGAGCTGTTCCTAAAGAGAATCAGTTAAGAGTAAAGGGTACTTGTTCTTGACTGTGATATTGTTTAAACCACGATAGTCAATGCAGGGTCTCAGAGTCTTGTCTTTCTTAGAGACCAAGAAAAACCCAGCCCCCAGAGGGTAAGTGGAGGGACAAATAATACCAGAGTCAAGGGACTCATTAATATACTTAGTCATTCTCTCTATTTCGGGACCGGAGAGATTGTAGAGCCGACTAGTGGGGAGAGGTGCGTCCTGCAACTAGTCAATAGCACAGTTGTACGGTCGGTGCGGTGGAAGGGACAAAGCCCTCGTTTTATTGAAAACAAGAGTGAGGTCCTGATTGACCTGGGGAATGTTAGACAGATCTATCTCCTGAGTATTAGTATTTCCCCTTCTCATTCCTTCAGGGCAGGAATGAGAAGAGATGGCAGACCAGAGGCAATGTTTAAGGCATTTAATACTCTTGCCTTCCATATGGCCAAGCTTCCAATTAATGTTGGGGTTGTGTTCTCCGAGCCAAGGATAGCTGAGAATTAATTGAGGTCTGGGAGAGTCAAACACGAAGATGCTAGATGTTTCGTGATGATTACCAGAAATCCAAAAAAGCTAAGTCTGGTCCTCTGGACATTCAAAAAACAAAACAAAGCAAAAAAACTGTAGAAACGTTTCGTCTTTCATCCGAAAGACTTCCTCAGTCTGAGAAGCTGTGTTCAGCTCAGTCTTATAAATAGCACCCTCCCACAGTGGATCAACCAGTTGGCTGATGATAGCCAAAACCAGCTGCTCACATGATCAAGGAGGACCATCAGCCTGACGATGAATCGTTAACACCCTGATGGTTGTTTGCTATTCACAGAGGGCTGAGTGTTTACCAGAAATAATGGGCCTCATGCACGAACATGTTCGTATTTTTATCCTAAATTTCTCTTACTTTTGTTCGTACGAAGCGTTCGTACGAACAGGCCACGTCAGATTCAACAAACTTCTATCCTCAGGAAAAGTGTGTAAATGGTTGCGCAAATATGATGAATCCCACCTGTTCTATCAACCTGCGTGTGCACGCGGAGAGGTTATTTACATAATCCCCACCCCTCAAAACACCATATAAGGCTATGTTTCCTGCCTCTGACAGCAGGACGGTCCGTTCATAAAATGACAGCGAAAAATAAAAAGAAGAACTGTACAGGTGCGGAGATTGAAGTTCTGCTCTCCTTGATCGAGAAAAGAAAATCTGTCCTTATTAGCAGCGTCACTCATGGGAGTAAATGACCAACTAAAGCCAAAGAATGTATGTTTATAATAAATGTGGACCTTAAAATATGACACGTCCTGTTGGCTCACTGGGTAAAGCAGTGTGCCGTTAGGTGCTCCTAACCTTATCGAGACCTTGTGGGTTAGATTCCCACAAGGTATGACTATTTTTTTCTTCCTTCTTTCTTTAGATTATTTATTCATTCCAGATTAAAAAGACTTTATGCTTCATTTCTTGTTGTATTGTAAATAGTTTTCTTGTGTTTTTTAAATCTGGAATGAATTAAAAGGAGAAAAAAAAAGTTGTCCCATGTGGGAATTGAACCCATAAGTTTCGGAACTGCTACGCAACGCTCTTCTCATTGAGCTATCTGAGCTCTATGACTGCGACAGGAGGAGGTCAATGTAAAGTCTGCGTTACCGAAGTCTGCGTTACCGAGACAAATTAAACTTAAATTAATTCATAATTTAAGTTGGTTTCAGTTTGAGATCTTCATATTAATATTGTAGTGTTAGAAAACGGCATTGATAACAAATTGATTTTAATTTAAATACTTTAATCCGTTAGTCATTATTACATTTAAAATTATAATTCGACTTCAAACAGAACCTATTGTCAAAAACAATTGTGGTGCGTGACTTTTTTAAACTCTAAATATTTTCTAAATAACGAAATATGAAGTTATTAGTGGAGAAATTCCGTCTGGATGACAGCAGACCGACTGCTCGTAAAATATACGACAGGTCCGGACCACTCGTAAATTTTGTTCGTCCATCCATCCATCCATCCATCCATTTTCTTCCGCTTATCCGGGGTCGGGTCGCGGGGGTAGCAGCCTAAGTAGGGAGGCCCAGACTTCCCTCTCCCCAGCCACTTGGAGCAGCTCCTCTGGGGGAATCCCAAGGCGTTCCCAGGCCAGCCGAGAAACATAGTCCCTCCAGCGTGTCCTGGGTCTTCCTCTGGGTCTCCTCCCGGTGGGACATGCCCGGAACACCTCACCAGGGAGGCGTCCAGGAGGCATCCTAACCAGATGCCCGAGCCACCTCAACTGGCTCCTCTCGATGTGGAGAAGCAGCGGCTCTACTCCGAGTCCCTCCCGGATGACTGAGCTTCTCACCCTATCTCTAAGGGAGAGTCCAGCCACCCTGCGGAGAAAACTCATTTCAGCCGCTTGTATCCGAGATCTTGTTCTTTCGGTCATAACCCAAAGCTCATGACCATAGATGAGGGTGGGAACGTAGATCGATCGGTAAATTGAGAGCTTTGCCTTTTGACTCAGCTCTCTCTTCACCACGACAGACCGGTACAGCGCCCGCTTCACTGCGGACGCTGCACCTATCCGCCTATCGATCTCACGCTCCAGTTTTCCCTCATTCGTGAACAAGATCCCGAGATACTTAAACTCCTCCACTTGGGGCAGGACCTCCTCCCCGACCCGGAGAGGGCACGCTACCCTTTTCCGGCTCAAGACCATGGCCTCGGATTTGGAGGAACTGATCCTCATCCCGGCCGCATCGCATTCAGCTGCAAACCGCTCCAGTGAAAGCTGTAGATCACGAGCTGATGAAGCCAATAGGACCACATCATCTGCAAAAAACAGAGAAGCGATTCTAAGGCCACCAAAACGGATCCTCTCAACACCTTGGCTGCGCCTAGAAATTCTGTCCATAAAAGTTATAAACAGAATCGGTGACAAAGGGCAACCTTGGCGGAGTCCAACTCTCACCGGAAACGAGCCTGACTTACTGCCGGCAATGCGGACCAAGCTCTGACACCGGTCGTACAGGGACCTAACAGCCCATATCAATGGGCCTGGTACCCCATACTCCCGGAGTACCCCCCACAGAACCCCCCGAGGGACGCGGTCGAATGCCTTTTCCAAGTCTACAAAGCACATGTAAACTGGTTGGGCAAACTCCCACGCACCCTCCAGGACCCTGTTGAGGGTGTAGAGCTGGTCTAGTGTTCCACGACCAGGACGAAAACCACACTGCTCCTCCTGAATCCGAGGTTCGACTATCCGACGGACCCTCCTCTCCAGAACCCCTGAATAGACCTTACCAGGGAGGCTTAAGAGTGTGATCCCTCTATAGTTGGAACACACCCTACGGTCCCCCTTTTTGAATAGGGGAACCACCACCCCAGTCTGCCAATCCAAGGGAACTGCCCCCGATGTCCACGCGATATTGCAGAGTCGCGTAAGCCAACACAACCCCACAACATCCAGAGCCCTAAGGAACTCAGGACGAATCTCATCCACCCCCGGAGCCTTGCCACCGCGGAGCTTTTTAACCACCTCGGCGACCTCAGCACCAGAGATTGGAGAGCCCGACCCAAAGTCCCCAGGCTCCGCTTCCTCAGTGGAAGACGTGCCAGTAGGATTGAGGAGGTCTTCGAAGTATTCCGCCCACCGACTCACAACATCCCGAGTTGAGGTCAACAGCACGCCATCCCCACCATAAATGGTGTTGGTCGCGTACCGCTTTCCCCCCCTGAGACGCCGGATGGTGGACCAGAATCGCCTCGAAGCCGTACGGAAGTCATTCTCCATGGCCTCTCCGAACTCCTCCCACGCCCGAGTTTTTGCCTCAGCAACCACCCGAGCCGCATGCCGCTTGGACTGTCGG
>JBBPBX010014669.1:8461-30489 GCA_038048925.1 Garcialebias charrua | reverse complement strand
TGGGCGATGGCACAGCTCTTGAGCTGATGGAGAGAATGTTGTCCCTGCTAGGATCAGACGACGGTGGGTTCCTTTTCATCCACCTCTTCCTCCGGCAGCTCCCGGCTCCAGTGCACGCTTTGCTGGCCAACTCCCCGCTTCTGCAGCAGAAGGACTACCACTCGCTGGCGGAAGAAGCTGACCGTATCCTCCTGGCTACGAGGACCTTTGCAGTCCAGGCGATGGTTCCTGGATCTCCGGTAGCACATTCCGAGCTTCAAGCAACACCCTCAGAGCCGGACGAGCCATTGGTGGTGGCAGGGATCGCTTTCCGCAGGCGTAAAGGAGCCGCCCTTTGTTTCTACCACCAGCGTTTTGGTGTCAAAGCACGACGGTGCATCCCGCCGTGCAGCTTCAAGCCGCAGGGAAACGACAACGCCAGCGCCCGCTAGCAGCCGCGGCCGTTGGCGACAAGGAAAGGTTGCTTTTCATCAAAGACTCGAGGTCGGGGAGGCGGTTTCTGGTGGATTCTGGTTCACAGAAGAGCCTCGTTCCCCCGACTGGCGCCGACAGGTTGGCAGAAGGCTGCGGGCCGCGGCTAACTGCGGCTAATGGCTCTCCCATCAAGACATTTGGTGAAAGGTTGGTGACTGTTTGTTTCCATGACCGGGACTTCCAGTGGAACTTTGTTGTTGCTGCGAGCTCAGTTCCTATTTTAGGTGCTGATTTTCTTTGTGCTCATGGACTCCTCGTTGACGTTGCTAACAGACGTTTGATTGACGCTTTGTCTTTTTCATCACTGCCTTGTGCTACACGAGGAGCTGGGACTTTAATGCATGCTAACTTTTTAGCTTCAGGAAACGTGTTTCAGCGTTTATTGTCAGAGTTCCCCTCGCTGACTGTCCCTAATTTTTCCAACACAGAAACAAAACATGGGATTGAACATTATATCCCCACAACGGGTCCTCCGGTTTTCGCGCGTGCGCGCCGTCTCAATGATACTAAGCTAGCAATAGCGCGGCAAGAATTTGCTAACATGGAGCCTTTGGGCATTGTGCAACGTTCCAACAGTCCGTGGGCCTCCCCCTTGCACATGGTGCCCAAGACAGACGGACAATGGCGACCTTGTGGGGATTTCCGCCGCCTTAATAACATCACGGAAAATGATCGTTACCCCATCCCCCACATCCAGGATTTTTTGGTTCACCTGGCTGGGACCTCCATTTTTTCTAAAGTAGATTTAGTGCGAGGATACCACTAGGTTCCTGTGCATGTGATGGATGTTCCTAAGACCGCTGTAATCACTCCGTTCGGTCTTTTTGAGTTTTTGTGCATGCCTTTCGGTCTTAAAGGTGCAGCCCAAACGTTCCAACGGTTGATGGATTCAGTCTTAAGGGGATTGTCCTTCGTATTTGTTTACTTGGACGACATCCTTGTAGCTAGCAGCTTGGCTGAACAGCACACATCCCACCTCCGTGAGGGTTTTCAGCGCCTAGCAGCACATGGCCTGATTGTAAACACGGCAAAATGCCAGTTTGGGTTGCCAGTCATTGACTTTTTGTGCCACCGCATTTCTGCCAGTGGTGCTGTTCCGTTGCCAAACAAAGTGCAGGCGGTGTCTAATTTTCCACAGCCTCAGTCTGTGAAAGCTCTACAGGAGTTTTTGGGGATGGTTAATTTCTATAACCATTTCCTCCCCAGAGCAGCACAACTGCTGCATCCGCTTTATAGAGTGCTAAAAAGGAAAAAGGCCAACGAAAGTGTTGACTGGACTCCAGAACGTCTCCAGGCATTTGGTGATGCTAAAACTGCATTGGCCACTGCTGCCCTTTTGGCCCATCCATCCCCAAAGGCACAAATAGATTTAACAACTGACGCATCTGGTGTTGCGGTGGAGGCTGTGTTAGAACAACAGGCTTCTGATTTTGGCAACCGCTTGCATTTTTCAGCCGTACGCTTCGGGACAATGAGCCTAAATACAGCGTTTTTGATAGAGAGTTACTGGCACTTTACCTGGCTACACGACATTTCAGATTTTTCCTGAAGGGCCGCCAGTTCACTGCACATGTTGACCACAAACCCTTGGTGTTTGCAATGTCCAAAATTTCTGACCCCTGGTCTGCACGCCAGCAACGCCACCTCGCTGCGGTTTCTGAATTTACAACAGACATTCAGCATGTGGCTGGCAAATCCAACGTGGTAGCCGACTGTCTCTCCCGAGTGCTTATCTCTCCCGTGTACGTTGGCATCGATTTTTCTGCTATGGCTGCGGATCAACCTATCGATGCAGAAATACTCGAGTTCCAGTCTGGGCCCACAGGCCTCAAGTTGGGGGAACGGCAGGTGAATGACAGAGATCCTCTCCTACTCTGTGACGTTTCTACTGGCATGCCCCGCCCTCTGGTTCCGGTTTCATGGCGACGCCGCGTTTTCGACTCTTTACATTCCCTTTCTCATCCAGGTGTTAGAGCCTCTGTGAAACTGGTCAGTTCAAAATTTGTTTGGCCCAGTCTGCGTAAAACAGTTAAGGAGTGGGCAGCAGCGTGTGTCCCATGTCAGCGTGCCAAGGTCAACAGGCACACCAAAGCACTTTTGGAACATTTCTCCATTCCTAGTCGGCGGTTTGATCATGTACACGTAGACCTGGTGGGTCCTCTGCCTCCATCGCAGGGTTTTTCACATCTGCTGACCATGATCGACCGGACCACCAGGTGGCCTGAGGTGGTTCCTCTGGCATCCACAACTTCTGCAGTTGTGGCCCGGGCATTTATGTCTACCTGGGTTGCGCGTTTTGGCCCCCCTTCAGACATTACATCTGACAGGGACCCTCAGTTTGTTTCGGAGCTTTGGTCTACCATGGCCAAGGGTTTGGGGACTAACATCCACAGAACCACCGCTTACAACCCCCAAGCTAATGGGTTGTGTGAACGGTTTCACAGGTCATTGAAAGCTGCACTTCGTGCTACATTGACCGGTGACAACTGGATTGACCGTCTTCCGGGGGTTTTGCTGGGTTTACGTACCGCAACCAAAGAGGACCTTGGCACTTCCCCGGCGGAGCTGGTTTTCGGCCAGCCTGTGCATATCCCCGGTGAGTTTTTACCTGAGGTACCCTCACCACAGTTCGCTCCACCGTTGCAACATTTTTCATCTCAGGGGGACTCTTTTCGTGTCCCTGGCCCGATACACCATTGTTTACCGCAGTCGTTTGTCCCTAAGAGCCTAGAGTCCTCTAAATTTGTTTTTGTCAAACACAATGCCCACAGGACACCACTACAGCCCTTGTATGATGGCCCATTTAGAGTTCTCCAACCAGGTCTGAAACACTTCCTTTTAGATCTAGGGGGTCGTAATGAGACGGTCTGTATTGATAGGCTGAAACCCGCTCATGTTCTGTCAGATGATCAGGTTGTTACGGCCCAGGCTCCTTGCAGGGGCAGACCTCCATCCACGTCACTAACGGACTGCTGTCCTCCTTCCAGAGACTCTCAACGACCAACGGAGCCCGACTCTTCTGCAGGCTCTCCTCGTCGCCCTCCGCTTCATCAGGCTGGTTCTACAGAGTCCAGGTTCAGCCGTTCTGGTCGTTTGCTCAAGCCTAAAGTTCTGGACTAGTAATGGACCTTACTGGGTGTTCGGGGGGGCGTGTGTAGTGGACCCCTAGGGGACTCTACTCACACCCAGAGGACAGTATGTTGTACCCAGAGGACAGGATGTTTTATTGTGAAAGGGTTTATGTGTAAGGCGTGGTTTTGGCGCTTACCGCTCAGAGTTTGTTGGAGTTGAGTAAAGTGAAGTTCTGCATCCAGTTTCTGTGTCGTCTTTTCTACTCCTCCACAAGCTCGAAATTATAGCAAAGGTGTGTCTCAGTCTAACGTTTTCTTAATAAATGTACTTCAATGGTCAAATCAGCTTTATTTAAAACTAGTTTCTCGCTTGGTGCTCGTGAAGGCAAGAGAACCAGGAAGAAGGAACACAGCTTTTTCCTCTGAAATTTAACAATAAAAGTACCTAAACAATTATTTGTTAGCTCGAAATTATAGCAGAGGTGTGTCTCAGTCTATCATTTGCTTAATAAATGCACTTTAATGGTCAAATTCGCGGTGGTGTTGCAGCTGTTCTGACGGCTTCAAGCAGAGAGCACCAATGAAGGTGGTGAGAGTATGGCAGGCCGATTGAGTCATTAATTGCTAGTGAAGATTCTCAGTCATCCAGGACATGGTAAATTCTAAAAAGTGCAAGGAAGAAAAAAAAAGTCTAAAGTATAGTATAATAAATAAAGTCCAGTTGTTTTTGGCTTGAACTTTTTTGAATTTGTCATTATAGCCACGTTTTCATATTACATGTTACAACCGCCAACCTCATGCCATACACCTGTTACTTGCTGCAATCAAGTACAGTACTGTACTTAATGTTTTTGTTTTGGTTTGGTTCAGTCAGAATAAATGGAAATGGTCATATCTCAGTCCAAAAATGGTTTAT
The DNA here is from genome assembly GCA_038048925.1 of Garcialebias charrua. NCBI lineage: Eukaryota > Metazoa > Chordata > Actinopteri > Cyprinodontiformes > Rivulidae > Garcialebias > Garcialebias charrua. The sequence goes on along the minus strand of JBBPBX010014669.1, from coordinate 26,028 downwards.
AAATATGGGGGAAAAAATCTATAAATTTGTCACTTTGGCCTATAAGTCCCAGGGCATGTAAATTTTGCTAAAAAAACTGCGACTTACAGGCTGAAAAATACAGTAGTTATTAATTTTCTCCCTTGCTTTTTGAATTGTGCATGTTTTCAGTGTTGAATTCTTTCAATTAACCTGTTCTGTTTTCAAGTTGACAGTTTTTCGTTTGCCATTAGAGCAAGCAGCAGCAAGCAGCCAAGCAGCAGCAAGCAGCCAAGCAGCAGCAAGCAGCCAAGCAGCAGCAAGCAGCCAAGCAGCAGCAAGCAGCCAAGCAGCAGCAAGCAGCCAAGCAGCAGCAAGCAGCCAAGCAGCAGCAAGCAGCCAAGCAGCAGCAAGCAGCCAAGCAGCAGCAAGCAGCCAAGCAGCAGCAAGCAGCCAAGCAGCAGCAAGCAGCCAAGCAGCAGCAGAGCCTTTGATCCTCTGACAGCTACCACACCCAGTCCAGCCACCACCAGGCCCTGTCTGGCCCAGATTCCATCAGGCCTTGGTTTCATCAGGCCTGGGCTCCACCAGGCCTCCACCACCACCAGGCCCTGTCTGGCCCAGGTTCCATCAGGCCTGGGCTCCACCAGGCTTCCACCACCACCACCAGGCCCAGGCCCTGTCTGGCCCAGATTCCATCAGGCCTGGGTTTCATCGGGCCTAGGCTCCACCAGGCCTCACCAGGCACAGGTGGCCTTCTAAAGGATACGCAAGTACCAGACTGGCTAATCAACGTGACTGGTAGGACTGTCTTGTTAAAACTGTGTCTATTCATCTGAAAAATGCCACCAAAAAAGTGTGATGAGGACACTGTTTCTCTCTCAACTGTACGTGACCTCTTGGATCAACAAAAATCATTTTATAATGACCTAATTAAACAACAAGAAAACAACTTCAAGAGTTTTGTGCAAATGATCCATGATTCTAACAACAAACGCTACGATGATTTGAGTAGAGAAGTACAGGACCTCAAAAGGAGCCTAGAATACTCTCAAAAAGAAGTTGATGAACTGAAAACTACTTTACAGGCCTTGACTACTGACACTGTCAAACATCTTCAGTCTAATGCAGAGACTCTGAAAGCTGAGAACAACAAATGGATGGCCAAAGTTGACCATCTGGAAAACCATTCCAGGAGGAACAACATTATTCTTGATGGTATCCCAGAATCACCAAATGAAAAATGGCCTGACTCAGAGAAAAAATTTAGAGAAATTCTAAATGTCAAATTGAACATCGATCAAAAACACATTGAAATCGATTCTGCACACCGTCTTGGAAAGCCAATGAAGGATGGTGACAAAAGACCAAGACCAATAATAGTTAAACTCTATAGATATAAAGACAAACAGCTCATCCTGTCAAAAGCAAACAAACTGAAAGGCTCACACATCTACATCAACGAGGACTATTCAGAGGTCGTGCGTCAAAAGCGTAAAGAACTTCTGCCTGAGATGAAAGCTGCAAGAGCAAGAGGAGAATGGGCCTATCTGAATTATGATAGACTCATAGTGCGACCCATGAGTGAGCGTCCTACGAGAGAGCGGCACATGGGTTCAAATGAGGAGGATAATCATTAATCTGTTGCCCAGGCATTCACAACCATGTTTTTAATTTTCTGTTCATCTTATGGTAGATCATGTTCCATGTTCCCAGAAGCAAATGCAAATTAATTTATGTACTAATGTAACTTCTGGTAGTGACCCTCCAAACTTAACATCTAATAATAATTTGGTTTTTCATTCTTTTGAGCCACAACATGATAAGGTTTATAATACCTGTTTTAATCCTGATTTATTCTTTTCATCAGAATATTCTTCAATAGACCCAAACACCTATGACAGAAACCAGTCTAATATTTACGATCCTTCTACATGTAATTATTTTAATGAAAATCAGTTCAACTCTTTCATTGCATCTTGTAAAATGTCCAACACCTTTTCTTCTCTCCACCTTAACATAAGAAGTCTTTCAAAAAACTATGATCACTTTTACCATTATCTTGCATCACTGAACCATACGTTCACAATAATTGCATTGACCGAAACTTGGCTAAATGATGAAATCCATTCACTGTTTAATATTGATGGTTACACAGCTGTTCACCGATGTAGAGGAAGTCGAGGAGGAGGAGTCTCTCTTTATGTTCAAAAGGACCATGAATTCAGACAGCGATCTGATTTTGAAGAGAAGTTTCATGGCTGTAATACAGAATGTGTTTTTATTGAGGTTCAATCTATGAAAAGAAAATTGATTGTAGGATGTATCTACCGTCCTCCTAATATAGACATAAACAATTTCAAAGAATGTCTTTCAGATATCTTAGAACTTGTTGCTAAAGAGGGTAAACTTTGTTATTTATTAGGTGACTTCAATGTCAACCTCTTGAATGAAAACAAACATCACATAGATGACCTTACAAATATTTTGTCTTCAAATTATTTTTATCCCCTCATTTGTAAGCCCACTAGAATAACTCCTCAGTCCTCTACATTGATAGACAATATTTTTACTAATGCATTGACTGATGTTATAAAATCTGGTATTCTTTATACTGATATTTCAGACCACCTTCCTGTTTTTCAGTTTTCTTCCGTAATTAACAATCAGTCCACAAATAAATCAAAATTAATTTATTTTAGAAATTTCAATGAACGTAACGTTAACAACTTCTCAAGTATACTTGCAAATATGTCTTGGGAAACAGTATATGAAGTTTCTGATGTGAATGTGGCCTATAAGGTTTTTTATGCAAAATTTCGTTACGTTTTTGACAAATGTTTTCCTCTGATTTCTAAAGGTAAAGGAAGTTCTGTAAAATTTAACAAACCATGGTTTACTCCAGAACTTAAGAAATCTGCATTAAAGAAAAACAAGTTATATAAAAGATATTTACAAAACCCAAGTCCTCTAAATTTAGCTACATACAAAAATCATAGGAATAATTATAATCACCTCATTAGAAATACTAAACGAAATTACTATAGCGATCAATTTACTCAATCATCAAATAATTCAAAAACTACATGGGATATTTTAAAAGTACTACTCAATAAGAAAAATGCCTCTACCCCATCCCAGGCTACATTTCAGAATGGCACTTCAATCATAACAGATCCAACAGTAATTGCAAATAAATTTAGTCATTATTTTATAAATGTGGGACCACACCTTGCAAAGAATATTGATAATGTTTCTGGTTCTCCTTCTGATTTCATAAATGAAAATTATCCCTCTTTAAATACGTTTGATCCAATAAAACCTTTAGAAATACTTGACATCATTAAGAATCTTAAAAACTCTTCTGCTGGCCATGATGAAATTACAGCCTATGTTATCAAAAAAGTTGCACCTATAATTGTTGCTCCGTTAACATTTATTTTTTCCCTGTCACTTGAATCTGGTATTATCCCACAAGATCTAAAACTTGCCAAGGTCATCCCTCTGTTTAAAGCTGATGACCCATCTGTATTTTCAAATTATCGCCCCATATCAGTTCTCCCGTGCTTTTCTAAGATACTTGAGAGATTGGTGTACTCTAGAATCTTGAGGCATCTTGATGCCAACAATATTTTGTATGAGCATCAGTATGGCTTTAGAAGGAATCATTCTACATATATGGCTCTCTTGCATCTTAGAGAAAAGATTTCAACTGCTTTTGAGAAAAATGAATATGCTCTAGGAATTTTCTTGGACTTATCAAAAGCTTTTGACACTGTGGATTATGAAATCTTGTTATCAAAAATGTCTTGTTATGGTTTTAAAAATAAGGTTCTGAAATGGGTTGAAAATTATTTACACAACAGAGAGCAAATTGTAATTTTTAATGGTAAATTGTCAAAGCGAGATGTCCTAAAATGTGGAGTTCCACAAGGATCCATTTTGGGTCCATTATTATTTCTCATATACATTAATGATCTACCAAAAGCATCTAGTGTTTTGACACCTATCTTATTTGCTGATGATACCAATCTTTTTGTTGCTGATGGTAACTTTGACTCACTTATTGATAAGGCAAATTATGGGCTCAGTCAATTTGCTCAGTGGTTTCAGTTAAATAGACTATCACTTAATGTTAAAAAATCTAATTTCATCTTATTTAAGAATAAGAATAAAAATTACAATCCAGAAAAAACTAAAATTTATATTAATAAACATTTACTTTCTAATGTTTCATCAACAAAGTTTTTAGGTGTCTATCTTGATGAGAAACTTTGTTTTAAGAATCATTGTGAATCAGTGTATAAGAAGATTTCTAAATCTTTAGGTATTATAAAAAAGGTTAAACCATATTTAAAAACAAGTACTATATTGACTTTGTACAATAGTTTAATTTATCCCCATATTTCTTACTGTAATTTAATTTGGGCTAGTACCTATCCTTCTTACTTGCAGTCAATCCATAAACTTCAAAAGTCTTTTGTAAGAATTGTCACTAACTCGCCATATTTAGCTCCATCCACACCTCTCTTTAAAAAATTAGAAATTCTTACAATCTATGATGTGAATAAGTATCAAACAGGAATCCTAATGTATAAAGTTATATGTATTCCACTTTCTTTACCTAAATATTTTCATAATTTATTTGAGCTCAATTCTTATTATCATTCATACTCTACAAGAAGGAAGTGTGATTTACATAAACCCTTCTGTAGAACCACTGTTGCTAAATTTTCATTCATGTATCAGGGTGTTGTGCTGTGGAACAGTTTGAAACAATTAAGTGAATCATGTACAACATTATCTGTATTCAAAAGAAAGTTAAAAAAAACTTTATAGATTTTCTAACACATTAGTTTTTTTTTTTACATTTTATTTATAATTTTAATATTTTTTGACAATTTAAATGTATTTAATTTCAATTATTATTTTTTGCTTTAGTATGTAACTGTGTGTGTTTAAAGTAAGATGTAAGTTTATGTATAAAGCTCTTATGATTTTTTTTCTTTATTTTTTTAGAAGGGGGGGGGTGCGCTTGTAAGCCCAATTAGGGTTTTTATGACCTCTCCTGCACATTTTTTAAAAACTTTTCTTTTACGTGTGTTGTTTCTTTTTGTGCAAACAATAAACAAACAAACAAAGATAGGTTGTGTGTGGGAACAATTAAATAACTTTTTGTCTTGGGTTAGATTTAAATAACAAGTACCGTATTTTCTGGTGTATAGGTTGCACCTGTGTATAGGTCGCAGTGCCCAATATTTATCAATAACTGAATATCAGAACTTCCGGTTCCGGCGAGGTCAGGAGCGGCAGCACCTCTGGTCTCTCTGAGTCTTTTATCATCAAACTGACCCGTTTTTTCAAATTGGACCAAAGCTGGTTCATCTTCCATCTGAATTCGGTGTTCAGTAGCTCAGAGAGCCAGACGGGACCGTTCAAAAAAAAATTTCTGTCGGACCAGGTTCGGGAGCTCACCCCATCGGTCATTCTTGCCCGGCCAGGTGAGCCCTAAAGCCGGAGAGCCGCCCACGAAGACCCGGTGTTTCTTCTGCCACTCACTGGACCCCGTTTGAACGTTCCACCTGGATCTGCGGTTCTCCTGTGGTTTCTCCTGGTTTTCAACAACATTAGCAGGGAAGTTTTTTACTTTTGCTGACTTTTTCTGCTGTCCTTTGTTGACCTCGTGGCGTGGGGGGAAGAAAGCGTACCTGGTGCGTGAGCGTGGGGGAGGTGTTTTTGACTGGACCAGAACCGAACCGAACTGGCTGTGGGGACATCACCTACATTAAGTCCACATTAAGTCTGTTTCACCTCCATGAACCTGAGCCCATCTGCGCGTGTGTTGCAGCTGACTGGAGCCGACTGGAGCTGCGCTCTCGCTCTCTCTCTGCTCTGTGCTCTCACGCGGGTTCATCTGAGGGACGTGCGGATGTTTGAACTGCTGCTGAAATAATTCTGGAGCTGAGAGGTTCTGGCTTCAGTTTGAACTGCTGCTGAAATAACTCTGGAGCTGAGAGGTTCTGTTAGGCTTCAGTTTGAACTGCTGCTGAAATAACTCTGGAGCTTGGAGCTGAGAGCTGAGAGGTTCTGTTGGCTTCAGCCCCTCTGGACTTGCTGTGTTTTTTTTCTGAAGATGGCTTTTTTTTCCCTTTTTTTTTCTTTTTTCTTTTTTTAAAGAACCTCATTTGTTGTTGTGAGCTCATTTGTTGTTGAGCTCAACAATAAACATCTTACCTGCTGCAGATAACTTTAAAGAGCCTCATTTCGTTGTTGTGGGCTGTTTGTGGATCAAACGAGCGGAGAGTGAAGCGCGGAGGATCTGGATCGTCGCTGTTTGGTGCCTGTTCCACAATGTTGGGGAGCTACTTGTGGATCAGACGGGCAGAGAGAATCGTGCGCCGCTGAGGATCAGGAGCTGCTGTTGCTGTTGTTTGGTGCTGTTCACGCTGTGGGGAGCTACTTGTGGATCAGACGGGCGGAGAGAATCGTGCGCCGCTGAGGATCAGGAGCTGCTGTTGCTGTTGTTTGGTGCTGTTCACGCTGTTGTCCCTTTGCTGTCCTGATACAGGCTACAATCATGCCTTTAATTTTAAGAGGCATTTCTGGCATCACACTCTGCTGTTTGCTGCAAATTGCTTGTTTCTACCTGTTGATTCTGGATCCAGCTTGTGTTAACCAGGACCACATCCATTCATATTCACAGGGGGGCATCACACTCTATCACACAAACTGTAGTTGGGCCTCCTCAAAGGAACTGTTTGCACACTTAAATTGTGACGCTTTATGGTCAGAGACTTTTCTGCATCATTCATATTACTGTCATTATTTTCAGTTCTCAGACTACCTGGAATCACTAAATCTTATCAACTCATCTGGATCTGCCCATCACTGCGACTTTCATTGTTTTTGGGCTCTGAATGATCGTATCTTCATTAATGTTTCACATGGTTCAATTATGGGGGAAAAATGTCACACTGTTAACTCCTGTAATTACACATCACTGACAAAGAAGTCAAGTAAATGTCTGATATTAATGTTGTTATTGATCTCAGGGATTCAGCCAAACCCAGGGCCAATCACTAACTACTGTACACCTAATGAGTTTAAAAATATTTCAGGTCTCCGTTTTCTGCATGTAAACGCTCGTAGCCTTCTAAAAAAACTTGATGAATTGAAAATCCTAATCACTTCTTCTGGGGCAGATGTGATCGTTATCTCTGAAACTTGGCTCAACGATTCTGTTTTGAAAAATGACTTGGCAATCAATGAATTTAAGATCTATCGTTGTGACCGTAATACAAGGGGAGGTGGAGTCGCTATTTACATCAGAGATTCTTTGGCTGCCAGGATTGCATCTAAAAAAACAATCGCAAACCAGTTTGAGGCTTTAGCTGTGAACATCACTTTGAAAGGAGGTCAGCCCTTAACTGTTGTTGGTTGTTATCGTCCCCCCTCCGCAACACCTGAAGCTCTGTCCTCCCTGACTGAATTCATAGGAAATTTAAAACACAATGAGATCGTTTTGGCTGGAGATTTCAACATTGATTGGAATAAGTCGACCCCCCTCTGTGATAAATTCAAAGAATGTTGCCTATCTCTCAACCTAACACAACTTATCGATTCTCCCACCAGACCAAACATAAAATGTCCCGAAAAATCTTCTATCTTAGATCTGTTTTTCACAAATGCACCTCACAAATTTCCTGGTATAGGTGTATTTGCCAACGTTTTGAGTGATCATTCCGTAATAGCAGCTCTTAGATCTACTAAACTTCCACCTGCTAAGCCCAGAATAATTCAAAAAAGGGATTTGAAACGTTTCAGTGAACAGTCATTCCTTTGGGATCTATCCCTCTTTGATTGGCAACGTATCCTACAAATCAATGACGTGAACACCGCTTGGAACTATTTTCACAATAGTTTCATTCTCTTTGTAAACAAACACGCACCTTTCCGGCAGTTCAGGATAAAGAGCCGTGACAGCCCCTGGTTTACTCCTGAACTAGCTGATCTCCTGCACTGGAGAGATCATCTTTGGGCCGCAGCGAGAAAATCACACTCAGACACTGATTGGTTGAAATTTCGGCAGCTAAGGAATAAATGTACAACTGCCATCAAAGCCGCAAAACGTAACTACTTCTTATCTCAGACCTCCAAAAATCTAAACGATCCTAAAAAATTCTGGAAAACCATCAAATCTCTCTCAGGCACCCCCCAATCATCATCTGACCTCCCATCACAATTTCTTGTTGACTCTGTTCCTGTGTCAAATAAGCACGAGATCCTGAACTGTTTCAATAAACATTTTGTTGCTTCTAGTTCATTATTTGACACAGTTACAAACGGAAAATCAGCCACTTTATCTAATAATCAAACTTCTACAAATCAAATCCCTCCTACAAGTCAACCATCTGTTAATCACACCTTCTCTTTTTCTCCGTTCTCAGTCAGTGAGGTAAATAAACTGTTAAATGATCTTGATCCTAAAAAATCTGCAGGTCCAGATGAACTTCCACCTTACTTCTTAAGGCTGGCTGCTCATATCATCACAGTCCCTGTGACCCACATCTTTAATCTGTCCATAAGCCAAAACACCATTCCGGATGCTTGGAAAACAGCCTTTGTTCTTCCTTTGCTGAAGGGAGGTGACCCCACCTCACTGAACAATTATCGACCGATCTCTAAACTCTGCATCTTAGCCAAGGTTCTAGAAAAACTGATAAACTCTCAGATCAAAAACTATCTGGACTCGTTTAACATCTTACCTCTTGTAAGGGGTTATGAGGAGGGTCAGTTTTAATACTGACCTCTTTACCTTAATTAATCTACTTATTCAGATTGAATAGTAAATTCACGGATTCTGTTCTTTTTCAGTTTACCCAATATCTCTGTGATCTTTATGATGGATAAATAAACAGAGCCATTAAGTGACAAAGACGTTAACTTAGTTTGATATGTCAAAGAGACACTATCATTTATTTAAAATAAATCAACTAAATTAACACCATTACACTTGATTGACATGATTTCACTTTCTTTCAAATTAATACGTCAGCACACTTAAATTCAACACAACAGACTTCAATATTGGATGTTAACATATTTAGTCTGTGGGCTCTTCAGCTTAAAATAGTTTCCAGCTTAGATTGAGAGGGGAAAGAAATAGGAGGAAAGATTTAAGAAGAAATTATCGTGAGCATGATACCAGAGTGACACTTCTCCTCCGACTTCTGCTAAAATCCAGGTACGTTTTGTAAACAGCTCTTTACCTTTTGACGACCGCCCGGTAAGAGGTGACCTTGTAGCCTTTCAGATGTACGGGTCCTTGTGGGGACCAGTACAATACCTTCAAGCAGGGTTCTGGTTTACGTTTTCCAACGTCTCCTGGTTTTCGCTTGGTCATCAGAGAATATGTCAGCTTCAGGCCTCTGACTTCAAGATAAACTTATTCCAGGAGGGAATAAACAAAGTTTTTGAGCTCTGTTCCTTAAAAGTGGACCCATAACAACATGTTATCAGTCCCAGCTGGATGACGAGTCCTTAGCGCGTGACTTGTGGTCATTCAGCTCTTTGGAAGTTCACATCATCTTTCGAAACTCCCAGAAACTCTTTCGGACTCTTGCCGACTCCCAAGTGTGTCAGCAAAACTTAGGACTAGTACTTAAGGAAGGACCAGTCGAGGAGTTCACTTGTCTTATCAGGACCCAAGGTTACAAGCAGCAGCAGAGAGAAATGTTTAGGAAAAAGATAGATAAAGCTGGAGCCCTGCTCATGAGACTGTCTCTGAGTTTCTAAACAAAACCGTCCGGTCTCTGTGACCCGAAGGCTTCACCTTTAAACACAGCAGTGAACACAGTTTAACTCTTACAGAATGACACAGCTTAAAAGCACACATCATGAAAATGACAAAAGTTATTCTTTTGATCACATCAGCCTAAAATCAAAGATAGAAATAGTCTCTTTTGGTGACTATATTTATCAGATTACAGCTAAATGAATGATTTTGTAGTAAATGTCTTGCTTTACTGAGAGGTCAGTAAAGGTCATCACTGGACAGTTCAAAAGTACACAGGTGTCTTAAAAGTGGACAAGGTCATGCCCACTACATCTCCCCCCTTTTGGAAGCCATCGCCAGTCCTTGGGGATGGGGTCCAACACGAAAGGAAACCTTGAACTGTCTTTGATCTTGAAGTAATCCAGCAAGTGGAAAAGAAAAATCAAAAATTATAATCCCATAAAGTTTTTGGAAATTTCATACTGTTCGGAGGTAATCCCATTGCGAAAAGCTTTTAATCCTTTGGAAAACAAAGTCTGTTAACTCTTGGAAAACAAAGTCTGTGATCCCTTGGAAAGCAAAGTCTTATAATCCACAGCGGTAATTCCACAGCAGTAATTCCACAACGATTAGTTTTGTTGATTGATCAGCAACAATTGTTTTCATAATCAGCATGTAGAGGGGATCCCTCGATTGACGCAGAGGAGGCGACCCTTGGATGGAGGTTGAAGACCAAGCGTTGGAGCTGCAGGTCCCCACATCGAAGGTTGTTGGCTGGTTGGTTTCCAGTCAGTGCCACTCTGGTTCTATGTGTCATGCAATTATGTGGTTTTTTAGGTGGGCTTATGATTGGGATTTTACATTAAGCCTTACCTATATGCACCTGGTATGTAAGCTATCATGGTTTAGATCAGCTACAATTACCAATTAAGGGGTGGATCAATTCTGTAAAATTAGATATAGGGATTTGTACCTATAAAATTTTGGAGGGCTTCTGTAACGAAGGCCTCTAATTCCAAACTATTCCTCCATTCATTACTTAGTTTAGGTTAAACTAAAATAAAAATGAAATATAGTTTGATCTAAATGTCTGTTGTCTTTTAGACGAACGACGTAGGATTTGGTATTCCTAATAAATTTTGAAGTCTATGGCGAGACTCATCAAAATGAATAGATAATCTAGAATAGAAACGATCGAATCGGTTCAATTTAGAAATTGTGAGACCAGTGTAGTTTATGGTACCTTGAGTAGCTTTAAACTACATTGACTCTTCGACGATTGAGATTTAACAAAACGAACTGCATGTTGGCATAGTTAAATCCATATCATTCATTAACCAATGTTAATACAAAACCTTTTTGGCTGGGAGTGTTCAGAACCAAACAATATCTCAACTAATGACAACAGTAATGACTAAACAACAAGGAAACAACGTTTCACTGCTTCGACACACTCTTGTCGTCAGATTCCAAAGTGCAACACACAAGAAAACAGGTCTCAACTTTATGACCGAGGTCAAATTAAATCTCGTGGATTTAAACGGTTGTTAAGATTAGTTTTTTGTTGTGGGTTTTAGGCTTAGCGTTTCTAAGTTCAAATTGGACAATGCGACTTATAGGGTGGGAAATACGGTAGTTTAAACCTGATTAGTTTATTTACTAACTTGTGTTTGGACGACCTTATTATCCCATGAAGTCGGTGAGTTTGTGAGATCTTTGTCTTTTGTGGAGTCATTGAACGCCTTGTAAGGTTTGATCTGATTTCGATGTACCCATTTAGCAATTGGCTCTTTGCGGCCTTTGCTGATTTTGATTTCGTAGACGACTGAGGACACTTTGTCTGTTATCAGATGAGGTCCAGTCCACCTGGGCATTAGTTTGCGGGCGAGAGTTCCGGTCTCGGACCCTCCTTTCCCGGTTGCTGGGGCGAACGTATAGTACCAGACTCTGTCTCCCACTTGGAGTTCATTGTGAGAGGCCTTTTGGTCGTAGTACGCCTTACGTCCTTCAGCGGATCTTTCCAGGTTTTTCTGGGCGAAAGCAAAAGTGTTTCTGAGGTGTACATTCAAATCTTTGTCTTTGGCATGGCCTAACATCACCCCCCTTTGGTCATGGGGGACCACGATCACAGGTGAGGACGTCCGTCCATGGGCACAAGTTAGGATGCCACCGTTTAGTTTAAGCTGTTCGCGCAGCTGAGAGAAGACGGTACACAGGAATCGTTTAGGTTTTGGCCAACGTATCTTCTTACGTTTACCTCTTTCCGTGTAATTCAGGTGTGTCACAACCGTCGGCGCAGTCGCAGGTGTGTCTGATTGTACAGACTGCGACGGGTCACTGTCGTTGTGTGTGTCTTCCCACTTCTTGACTGAAGAGGGGCTCTTTGAGTCTGTAAAAACTATGTCATTTCTGACTAGTTCTAGACACAAATGTTCCTGAACCAAGGTTTCATCGAAAGCTTGGCTGATAGCCGATTTACCTGTCCCAGGGGACAGTACAGCAACCTCGGTGTGGGGTCCTTGGATCTCCACACCTTTCTCTACCTGTGGTAGGTAATGTGAGTTTGCCCCCTTCTTGTCTGATGAGGGGTCCTCGTAATCTGCAACAATGATGTCCAAGTGACTGTCAGCGTTTGGATGACTGTCATTTTCTGGACTCAGATGCCCTTGAACCAAGGTTTCATTGAAAGCTTGGTTGATTGCCGAATTACCTGTCCCAGAGGACAGTACAGCGTCTTCGGTGTGGGATCCTTGGATCTCACCACCTCTCACTACCTGTGGTAGGCAGTGGTCAGGGAGTGCTGTATGTGTCAGCTCACAGAGGAGGTTCTCTTGTTGGGCCAGAGATTGGTCCAACTTTTGGGTCTCTTCTGTCTCACCTGTAGTTGAAGGTTCACTTACCGGGCTCTCGTCCTCGGATGAGCAGTCCCGTGTGTCCTTTGCGGTACCTGCGGTTAGGCAGTCTGTATCGCAACTAGGAAGCACCTGTATTGGCAGGGGTTTTCTCACTGTGCTCCACATTTTCCGTCGACCATAATCTATAATCGCGTTGAAGCGGTTTATAAAATCTTGGCCAACCAAAAATGGGAATGAGTCAAGTTTAGACACGTACACCGGGTGGTGTAGTGTCATTTCGCCAATCTTCATGTGAACCATAGCCATAGCTGTTAGGGTTGTTCTCGTCTCTGCGAGACCCTGTAGCTTAATAGCACATTTCTCAAAGGGTATTTGCCTGTCAACACCGTTAGCGGCGGTCCTCAGCTCCTCGAACAGCTTGGCCGACATAATAGTTATATCAGAACTGCCATCCAGGAGGGCTTCACGCTCAAGGACACCTTCCAGTGTGATAGGCAGGTAAGCTTTCTTAGCCACCCCCCTTTGTATAAAGTTACACAGAAACCTCACAGGTCTTGGCCCACGTTTCTGTTCACGTGTGACTCTGTCTGTGTAATCTTGCTTACTGTCAGCATCTTGTTGGCTGTCAGCATCATGACCTTCAGGATGTTGTTGTGTGTCAGCAATTGGTTTGCTGTCAACATCCATGGCAATGTTGGTAGTAGTGTGCGCTGAGTTATTTGTGTGCTCTGAGTCTTTGTGAAAGACAGTGCTACACATCGCTCCAGGTTGGTCAATGTTGATAGTGTCATTATCAATGATAACGCCACTCATTGTATCAGGTTGGTCAAGCACAGTAACATTCAAATCTACTGACAAACTACTTACTTCCTCTGTCTCTTCCGAGCATAGAGGTGTTGGGCCATTATTCCGGGACATTCGTGACTCTTTGCCTGTCTCGAACTGTTCTGTTCGAGGCGCGGGAGGTGCAGTTCCAAGGCTCAGGGGTTTCTGTTGGGACCACGCATAGTTACATGAGTATAGGTCCTCATCCTTCAATTTCTTTTGAAGTCCACCCACCGATGGACCTTGGTTTTCACCCATCTGGTTCGATCTGAACCGTTGTGGGTCTCTTAGAGAGTGAACACCTACCTTTTGTGGTTCGTTGCTTGTCTCAGATTTTTCAATCTGAGGTGCTTCAGGGGCGGGGCTCCCTTTAAACCATTTTGAGTCACTGTTCCAACTGGTACCAACATTTCGGTGTATGTCAGTTTGAAAATCTTGTTCATTCTTGCTAGTATTATCCAACTCTTTTAACAACCGACGCGTGTTCTCCACCACTTCTGAGGTCAGAGGACCTTTGAGACGACGGTGTTTATTCTCGCTTTTTTGCGTCTGGGATACGACCTTTTGACCTGGGCACACCTCAGAGGGTGTTTTGTTTTGCATGTGAGCCTCAACAGCAGTTACAGCGCACTGTTTCATCACTGATTGTTTAAACTGATGTTGTAGCTCAAGGCCTCTTTTGAGAAGTTTTTCTCTTTGTCGTTTGCTATTGTTGTCACTAACTGTGTGCTCTGAGTTATCCATGTGCTCTGAGTTATCAAAGACAAGGTCACTCATTGTACCAGTTTGGTCATCCTCTATATCATTCAAGTTTTCAAACAACCAACTTTTGTCCACTATCTCCTCAGAGCTTAGTGGTGCGTTGCCTTTTTCCTGGAACTTCTGTGACCTTTTGCTACTCCCGGACTGTCCAGTCCGCAGTGCGGGGGCAGGGCCTTTGCTCGGTGTAGACCGCGGAGGGTCACTTAAAGAGCGGACATCCACCGTTTGTGGTTTTTTGCTTATCTCGGGCAGCTTTGTCCGAGGTGCAGGGACAGGGCGTGTGCTCGTCCTTCTCAACCATATTGGGTCTCTTAACCACTTCGGGTCATTGTTCCAGCGGACACCTTCATGTCGTGGTTTTTTAGTTCGAAAAACATGTTTCTTCTCGCCTTTTTTAGGAGAGGGAGTTGATGAACTTGTCCCTTCCAGCTCCAGCGAGTGGGATTTGACCTTGTCTTGGTAATGTAGTTCACGCTCTGGTTTTGTTTTTAACCAGATCGGGTCAGGGAGTTGACGAACATCAAAACCATTTATAGCACGCCGTTTTATTTTTAATTGCTCAATCTCACTTTTTAACTCAAGTTGTTCTTGTTGAAAATTTTCTCTTCTGCGAATGTTATCTTGCCTTAACAATTCAAGTATTTCAGTGAGCAGCTGTAAAGCTTCATCACAATCGTTATCTCCCATCTTTTTGTTTTGAATTCGTTTGATCTCACGTTTTAACTTAAGTTTTTCTTGTTGAAAAGTTTCTCTTCTGCGAATGTTACTAAGCCTTAACGATTCAAGCTTTGCTGTGAGCAGCTGTAAAGCTTGATCATAATTGTTATCTCCCATCTTTTAGTTTTGATTTTGTGTGAAAAAAATCAAAAGATTGTTCTCATGTTAGTGTTTGCAAATAAATATTCACTTTTAATGTAGCACTGAGTCAAATAAACTAATCAGCTGAGGTTTACGTGTTTCACTGTGTAATAAGTATTCATAGGTACCTTATATCAGGTTTTTACCCTCAATGAACTTTGTAAAAGTTAAATGCACTCTTGCAGTGTTAACTTTAAAATAGAACTTACGTTCAAACAACAGTTACTAACTAACCTGCCCTAAAACCACATCAATACGGTCGGGCTCATGTTTTCCAGGCTTTTGATCTAGACCCTTAGGATCTGTGTCCACTGGCCCTGTGTCTGACTCACTGTCAGACTCTTTGTCAGACTCTGCATCAGACTCTTTGTTAGATTCTGCATCAGACTCTTTGTCAGACTCTGCATCAGACTCTTTGTCAGACTCTGCATCAGACTCTTTGTCCGTTTCAGGTTTCGAATCAGGAGGACCCGGCTTTGGGTCTGAATCTGTAACCAGCGCCACATCTACTTCTTTTTCATCTGCCATCGTTATGTTTTGATTTTGTTTGAATCAAAATTTTGCAGATTTGTTTAATTCTTTTTTCCAAGAGAATGTATCTGGAGCGAGAAGTGTACTTTTTGTTTGTTATTTTAAATTCTTCATTTAAAATAAACTGAAGTCATTAATTTTACACAGAAAAACGTTAAAAATGCAATTTTTTAACTAAAAGTGTACAGATGTACAACAATTCTGTTTAAAATTCAGAGATGTGAAGATCTCAATGTGGAAATGCTCTGTTCTCTATAATTTTTTATTTTTATTTAATTTGAAAATCAAATAAAAATTGCTGTTTTGAGTGTTATTCTAAATCTCTTCAGTATTTAAAATGAGCATAAATTGTTCGTCTGTACCTTTGTTATTCTAAAATTTTTATTTAAAATAAACAGGAATTTTTGTTTGTGTACAGAACAATTTTTTAAAGCTGGTAATTTCACCATAAAATGCTGACTTTTTTATGATGTTTGTGAGAAAACTCATCTGTCAACGTCTTTTAACCAACAGGGGGCAGCTTTGAGTCTTAATTTATCACGTGGAGACTGATTTATTTCATTCAGTATTTAACTGAAAACTACCTTTTAGAGTTAGTTTCTAGTATGTTCGTGATAAACGCTCGAACTGCGGTCTTGTCAGAGACAAATCTATGTTGTTAGACAGTTTAGATGGCTTTAAAATGAGTTTTTAAACGCTCAGTGAAATCTCTTTTCACCGTGTGTGTGTGAATGTGACTGCTTGTCGCTCGAAACGCACCAGGAAATGACGACACAAATAGGCGGGTCGACGCAGCGCGTCACCAGCTCTGCTGTGCTGAGCGAGGCGGAGCTCGCTACACAGATACGTGACGTCAACCAATCAATCACAGCGGTTGTAGTTCATTCCAAGCATTCATGGTAAATGTAGTTTTTCTTACCTTCGACCAATGTAGTACCGGAAATGACGACAAAGTGGGTTGGTCGCAACGGCGTGCGTTCCCACTACAGCGAATCAGCGTTCGCCACGAGTGATTGACAGCTCACAGCTCTCGTTTCATCCAATCACAGCTCGTAAACAAACGTGTACTAGGACACGTAGCTCTTTAACGTTAGCTTAGCACAACAGAACACAACTTTATAGACTCGTAACCAACTCAAACGCTTCGAATTAACTCCCCAAAACTCTGAAACGTGGCAATCACATTTAAAACAGGCACGACTAAGCTACGCTCAGTAACCAGCACGTCAACTGTAACACGACACGGACTCCCTCGGAGCCGCGTTCAGGTCGGTTCCGTCCACTTTAAAGGAGCAGAACTCGGGTTTCAGAACCACTATCCGACACCGTTCTAACAGTAATATGCTTCTTTGACCTGCTCTAACATGTAAAATACCAGCACAGCAATCTTGTAGATGTTAAATTAGCTTTTCAGGCAATTTGACTCGGCGGTCATTTTGCAGTGAGATTGCCTCAGCTTGTGCAACGTAATCTGGACCGGGTCCTTATCAGAACCACCAAACACTTCCCACACAGCGAGACAGATCCCCACCAAACTACTTATAGCGTTTCAAAAGTTGAACAAATAACAATTTCAGCGTCAAATGTCATTAACTGCAGTCCTGCAATCGTTCTGAACACTTTTCCAGCCAAAATAATTAATCTGTTAGAGTCTAAAACTTGGATCCCAATATGCAAACATGACGTTACAGTTCATGAGAGACCACAGATATCAATAAACTTTCAGAACCACGTACGAGGCCACCAGATGTAAGGGGTTATGAGGAGGTCAATATTAATACTGACCTCTTTACCTTAATTAATTTACTTATTCAGATTGAATAGTAAATTCACGGATTCTGTTCTTTTTCAGTTTACCCAATATTTCTGTGATCTTTATGATGGATAAATAAACAGAGCCATTAAGTGACAATGGACATTGACTTAGTTTGATATGTCAAAGAGACACTATCATTTATTTAAAATGAATCAACTAAATTAACACCATTACACTTGATTGACAT
>JBBPBX010014668.1:16206-42634 GCA_038048925.1 Garcialebias charrua | reverse complement strand
GCCAAAGACCCACAACCGAGACCATCAGCCATAGAGCCACAACCGAGACCGCCAGCCAAAGACCCACAACAGAGCCCTGCAGCCAAAGACCCACAACCGAGACCATCAGCCAAAGACCCACAACCGAGACCGCCAGCCAAAGACCCACAACCGAGACCATCAGCCAAAGACCCACAACCGAGCCCTGCAGCCAAAGACCCACAACAGAGCTCTGCAGCCAAAGACCCACAACAGAGCTCTGCAGCCAAAGACCCACAACGAAGACCGTCAGCCAAAGACCCACAACCGAGACCATCAGCCAAAGACCCACAACCGAGCCCATCAGCCAAAGACCCACAACCGAGCCCTGCAGCCAAAGACCCACAACAGAGCCCTACAGCCAAAGACCCACAACCAAGACCGTCAGCCAAAGACCCACAACCGAGACCGTCAGCCAAAGACCCACAACCGAGACCATCAGCCATAGAGCCACAACCAAGATTGTCAGCCGAAGACCCACAACCGAGACCGCCAGCCGAAGACCCACAACCGAGCCCTGCAGCAGAAGACCCACAACCGAGACCGTCAGCCAAAGACCCACAACCGAGACCATCAGCCATAGAGCCACAACCAAGATTGTCAGCCGAAGACCCACAACCGAGACCGTCAGCCAAAGACCCACAACCGAGACCGTCAGCCAAGCATCCGCACCCCGACAAATGAAAGGTTGGAAAATAAAACTTTTTTTTTAATAAGTGTTTGTCTATCGAGATGGAACAGCCGAAGTGTGTTGTTTATCTACAGAAACAGCCGAATGGTGCTTGTTCTTCCGACTGTTTCAGTGAATATTACAAATTTTAATTTATTGTGCTTTAGCTCCACAGCATGATGCTATCACCTCCGTGCCTGACAGTTCAGTGTGCGTCTCACTTGACTCCTCCCATCCTTCTTGTCGTTTCCAAATCTTTGTCCCCTCTGACCATCAAACTCGTCCATGTGGACAACTGCAGGTTGCAGTCCAGCTTGAAGGTTTTGGAGCTTCTTTCTTGGTCCTCAGTCCACGGAGACGTGAACAATCGGCTCCATGGACTCTGATGTTCCAGCAGGTTCCAGGTCAGGCTGGACATCCAAACCAGTTTTCTTTCATCTGACGGGAGACACGTGAGCACAGCTCAACTATCAAATCCAAAGAAAAACCACCAGCTGCAGTCAGTCATGGTCACTAACAGGAAGTTAACAGGCCCTGTCAAGTTAAAAGTTTTTCTAGAACCTTCAGCAGTTGGACAGATGTAGGTGTTTCATTATGAAATCTAAAATGTTTCATTATGAAATCTAAACTGATGCAAGAAGAGCTCTGGAAACAGAATGTTTGTTCAGACTGGAGAACAGAAACACGTCACAACACGCTAACACACTGCTGACGAGACAAATTTTGTCCCCTCAGCTAAAAAAAGACAAGATCAAAGGAGAGCTGAGGGACGTCTTTCATCCAACAGGAAGTAAAACTGTTTTATTTCCTGCTGCTAAGCAGGTTTCCAGGATTTCTTAAAGAACATGATGACACCCAGGAAGAAACCGCCTCACACAGCAGGACGCTTTGTGTCCACAAACACACCTTAAACTTGAAGCAGGCCTCAGCTGTCCTCAGCTGTCCTCACCGGTCCGCACCTGTCAAACAAACATTAGCAGAACAAGTAAACAAAAGATTACAACTAACCAGATATAGTCAAGGATCCTTTTGAAGCTCTGATGTTTACCTAGAGCTGAAGTGTGTTGGTTTAAGAAACAGCTGAAGTGTGTTTGTTTACTTACAGAAACAGCTGAAGTGTGTTGGTTTACCTACTGAAACAGCCAAAGTGTGTTGGTTTACCTACAGAAACAGCTGAAGTTTGTTGGTTTACCTACTGAAACAGCCAAAGTGTGTTAGTTTACCTACAGAAACAGCTGAAGTTTGTTGATTTACCTACAGCAACAGCTGAAGTGTGTTGGCTTACCTACAGAAACAGCTTGTGTGTTGGTTTACCTGCAGCCAAAGTGTGTTGGTTTACCTACAGAAACAGCTGAAGTTTGTTGAGTTTTTTCATTCAACCTTTATTTAGTCAGGTAAATCTTTTGAACCTCATGGGCTCATTTACGAAAGCGACCTGCTAAAACTAAAGAACAATGAACAGCAGTGGTAGAATTTCCTTAAACAATAAACAAACAAACAATAAACAATAGAAAACAAAAGAGAGAAAAAAACAAAATAATTATTTTTAATTTTTTTTAACAAAGTATCAAAAAACTAGCAAAACATTATAAGGTAGACGTATAAAATCAAAGACAGGATTTACCTACAGTAACAGCTGAAGTGTGTTACATAAACAGTCAAATTGTGTTGGTTTAAATACAGAAACAGCTGAAGTGTGTTAGTTTACCTACTGAAACAGCCAAAGTGTGTTTGTTTAAATACAGAAACGGCTGAAGTTTGTTGATTTACCTACAGTAACAGCTGAAGTGTGTTGGTTTATCTACATAAACAGTCAAAGTGTGTTGGTTTAAACATAGAAACAGCTGAAGTGT
Organism: Garcialebias charrua; assembly: GCA_038048925.1. NCBI lineage: Eukaryota > Metazoa > Chordata > Actinopteri > Cyprinodontiformes > Rivulidae > Garcialebias > Garcialebias charrua. The sequence continues at coordinate 40,093 of JBBPBX010014668.1, read as the reverse complement.
GTTGGTTTACCTACTGAAACAGCCAAAGTGTGTTGGTTTAAATACAGAAACAGCTGAAGTTTGTTGATTTACCTACAGTAACAGCTGAAGTGTGTTGGTTTATCTACATTTAAAAAAGCCCGGAAAGCCCTCTGCATGGCAGGTGATCCCACACACCCACTACACAGCTGCTTCAGACTGCTGCCATCAGGGAGGAGACTGAGAAGTCTCCAGGCTCGAACCAGCAGACTGAGAGACAGCTCTGTTCATCAGGCAGTCAGGATGCTAAACACTCTGCCTGCTCTGCCTCCCCTCCCATTTGAACTGCCTTAACACAAAAAACTTTCTCACACATTACCACACAACACAAAGATTTTAACACTGGACTCTGTGTCATCAAACGGGTTATTCACTAAACTCTCGGTCATGTGCTCATTCAGTTTGCACTACTTCTCATATTTGCACTAATGTTTGTATTACATTACTGCCTATAGTCATACTACTGTTTACATTCACTGTTTACATTTATTAATACTGTTTACATTTATTACTACTGTTTACATTTATTACTACTGTTTACATTTACTGCTGATACATATACAGTATTCTCTGACTAGCCTTATTTAAGGATGCCCAATGTGCCTTACTGCATATGCCACTTTGCCTCTATACCAACATCAACTACCTCATACATATACTGTGTACATTAACTCATATGCTGCTTTGCCACTCTTTGCAAATGTCAATGCTAGAACCTTCAGTTTATTTTATAGATATACTTTTTATACTTTTTATACTACTATGCAAAAACTCAGGACAGTATTACACTTTTATTATTTCATTTTATGCTTATGTTCATTAAATGTTTAGTGTTTTAGTGTTGGTGTAAATTTTCATACTTTTATACTACTATGCAAAAACTCAGGACAGTGTTACACTTTTACTATTTTATGCTTATGTTTATTAAATGTTTCAGTGTTTTAGTGTTTAAATGGTTACTGTTGCACCGAAGGACTGAGAGAAACGCAATTTCAATCCTGTGTATGTCCTGTACATATTGCAGTTCTGACAATAAAGTTGACTTTGACTTTGATAAACAGTCAAAGTGTGTTGGTTTAAACACAGAAACAGCTGAAGTTTGTTGATTTACCTACAGTAACAGCTGAAGTGTGTTGGTATATCTACATAATACATGCTGATCTGTTTTCTTGTTGCTGTGTTCATCTGTGACCATCTGCTCATACATACTTGTGTTCGTGCTGCTGTTTATAATGATGTCTTTCTATTACATTAGGGCTTAGTGTATTACTAGTTTATGTTTTTTTCTTAGTTAATCCTAGATGTTATTACTGTTTTTCTCTTGCATTTGTTGTTGGATGTAACTGGGACCCCGTGTACAATCTCGTTTTCATCACATGTACCACATGCGGTGCAAATGACAATAAAGACTCTGACTCTCTGATAAACAGTCAAAGTGTGTTGGTTTATTTACATGAACAGCTGAAGTTTTTTGGTTTATCTACATAAACAGCTGAAGTTTGTTGGTTTATCTACATAAACAGCTAAAGTGTGTTGGTTTATCTACATAAACAGCCAAAGTATGTTGGTTTAAATACAGAAACAGCTGAAGTGTGTTGGTTTACCTACTGAAACAGCCCAAGTGTGTTGGTTTAAATACAGAAACAGCTGAAGTTTGTTGATTTACCTACAGTAACAGCTGAAGTGTGTTGGTTTATTTACATAAACAGCTGAAGTTTGTTGGTTTATCTACATAAACAGCTGAAGTTTGTTGGTTTATCTACATAAACAGCTGAAGTTTGTTGGTTTATCTACATAAACAGCCAACGTGTGTTGGTTTATCTACAGAAACAGCTGAAGTTTGTTGGTTTATCTACATGAACAGCTGAAGTTTTTGGTTTACCTACAGAAACAGCCAAAGTGTGTTGGTTTATCTACAGAAACAGCTGAAGTTTGTTGGTTTACCTACAGAAAAAGCTGAAGTTTGACGATTTATCTACATAAACAGCCAAAGTATGTTGGTTTACCTACAGGAACATTCACTCTTCAGAAAAAGGTTTATAATCTCCATCATCCAGTAAGGTAACAACAAAAAGGATATCAAAATAACTCCTTAATTGTCAATCATTTGAAAGCATTGCTTTCAAACTGTCTGGTTCTTCTCCCTTGGTCACTGCTGTAATCTACCACCCTCCTAAACTTGGCCCCTCCTTACTCTCAGAACTCCTTGAGTTTTTTATTTGGATAAGTGCCATCTCATCATCCATCCTTCTGCTTGGTGACTAGTTTGCATGTTGGCATTCAACAACTCCAAACCTGCAACTGAATTCCTGGATCTTCAACTGTTTCAACATCACTCAGCAAGTCAACTTCCCCACGCACACTCAAGATCATCTTCTGGATTTGATCTGCTCCACTGGTCTCACAATCCATAATCTCTCTGGCCATAATTTACATATATCAGACCACCTTGCCATCACATTTAACATAAACATCCTCCTTACTGTACCCAAAACAAAACGTGAAATATTTTTCTGCAATCTCAAATCCATCAGCTCCTTCTGCCCTTGTTACCACCAAACTGGCAATCTCTTCCTTTCCTATGATTCTGGCCAGCTCAGTCTCCTCATCCTCCTGGACCTCACTGCAACGTTGGACACCGTCTGTCAGGGTTTACAGGCAGGACAGAACCAACCCAAATGCAGAAAAGAACTCTCACAGGGAGCCAGGAGTTACAAAGAATATATATTTAATGATAACAAATCATAAGGCTGACAGTGCAGCAAACTCACTCTTAGGAGACAGGAGCAAAAACAGGAGACATCAGGGGAGACCCAGCGATGACGCGACACTGGACAACACACAGGAGCTGACTTATAAACACATGACTAATGAGACAAAACACTTGTGAGGACACAGGTGAAAACCATAAGAGAAAATGAGGAACTGACAGACCAGAAAAACCAGGGGGTGCAGGAACAGAGACACAACACCAGATGGAGACAAAACATTACAGAACACAGAAACTGAGAGAAGGGAACTCAAAACACAAGGTGGACTAAAAATTAAACAAATAAACAAAACAAAGGGAACACATAACACAAGGTGGGCTGTGTAACCACAATCCTCACAGTACCCCCCTCAAAGGACGTCCCCAGACGACCCTAAAAACCCACCCCCCAGAAAATGTGGGTGGGAGGAGGGAGGAACAGCAAGGACAGCGGGCACGAAGAAACATAAGGACAAACACCAGGACAAGGGGCAAACACAACAAATAAAAAACGACAGGGCGGACGGCAGACCGGCCATCAGGCAGGAGCCGGTCGGGCGGTCGACCGGGAGGTCGCCCATCAGGCAGGAGCCGGTCGGGCGGTCGACCGGGAGGTCGCCCATCAGGCAGGAGCCGGTGGCGGCGGCGAGACGGCTTCGTCGAGCATTGAGACGTCGAGCGTAGAGACGTCGAGCGTTGAGACGTCGAGCATGGAGACGTTGAGCGTTGAGACATCCCCGATGTCGTCGAGCGTTGAGACATCCTCGATGTCGTCGAGCGTTGCGACGTCGAGCGTAAAGACATCCCGATGTCGTTGAGCGTTGAGACATCCTCGATGTCGTCGAGCGTTGAGACATCCTCAATGTCGTCGAACGTAGAGACATCCTCGATGTCGTCGAGCGTAGAGACATCCTCGATGTCATCGAGCGTGGAGACATCCTCGATGTCGTCGAACGTAGAGATGTCCTCGATGTCGTATCCTCGATGTCGTCGAGCGTAGAGACGTCCTCGATGTCGTCGAGCGTAGAGATGACCTCGATGTCGTCGAGCGTAGAGACGTTCTCGATGTCGTTGAGCGTTGAGACGTCCTCGATGTCGTCGAGTGTTGAGACGTCGAGCTTGTCGAGCGTTGAGACGTCGAGCGTAGAGGTCGAGCGTAGAGACATCCTGATGTCGTCGAGCGTAGAGACATCCTCAATGTCGTCGAGCGTAGAGACACCCCCGATGTCGTCGAGTGTAGAGACACCCCCGATGTCGTCGAGCGTAGAGACACCCCCAATGTCGTCGAACGTAGAGACATCCTCGATGTCGTCGAGCGTTGAGACGTCGTTGCCGAGCGTTGAGACGTCGTCGCCGAGCGTAGACACGTCGTCGCCGAGCGTTGAGACGTTGTCACCGAGACGTCTTCTTCGTTGAGCAACGAGGCGTCTGCGGCGCTGGGACCCTCTGTAGAGGTTGGGGCGTCTGCGGCGTTGGGACCCTCTGTAGAGGTCGGGGCGTCTGCGGCGCTGGGACCCTCTGTAGAGGTCGGGGCGTCTGTGGCGCTGGGACCCTCTGTAGAGGTCGGGGCGTCTGCGGCGCTGGGACCCTCTGTAGAGGTCGGGGCGTCTGCGGCGCTGGGACCCTCTGTAGAGGTCGGGGCGTCTGCGGCGCTGGGACCCTCTATAGAGGTCGGGGCGTCTGAGGCGCTGGAACCTTCTGTAGAGGTCGAGAGACCCTCTGGAGGCGAGAGACCCTCTGGAGGCGAGAGACCAGGAGACGAGGAACCAGGAGACGAGGAGTCATCTGTCCAGACTGCGAGCGAGGAGTCATCTGTCGAGACTGCGAGCGAGGAGTCATCTGTCGAGACTGCGGGCGAGGAGTCATCTGTCGAGACTGCGGGCGAGGAGTCATCTGTCGAGACTGTGGGCGAGGAGTCATCTGTCGAGACTGCGGGCGAGGAGCACCATCGTCGAGTCTGCGGGCGAGGAGACCACCGTCGAGTCTGCGGGCGAGGAGACCACCGTCGAGTCTGCGGGCGAGGAGATCACAGTCGAGATTGCAGGTGAGACCACCGTCGAGATTGCAGGCGAGGAGACCACCGTCGAGATTGCAGGCGAGGAGACCACCGTCGAGTCTGCAGGCGAGGAGACCACCGTCGAGTCTGCAGGCGAGGAGACCACCGTCGAGTCTGCAGGTGAGGAGACCTCAGCTGCTTCTTCGAGCGGCGAGGAGACGTCTTCGCCGATTGTTGAGACGTTGTTGCCGATGTGGAGACCATCCATCGATGAGGAGGCGGAGGCTATGTGGAGACCCTCCAAGGCCCACCTAGAACAGGAAACCTGAGAGGTGCTCTTCAGAGCCCCCTCAGAACAGGAAACGTGAGGGGTTCCCACCAGGGACCCCTCTAGAGATGCTGGAGCTGCAGGCTCAGGACCGGCTACAGGCTCAGGACTGGCTGCAGTCTCATCAGCCACTCGGACTGAGTCTGGGTCAGCAGGACCTCTCTGTCGGCGGCGGCGGCGGCGGCGGTCCAGGACCAGACGGTGAGGGCGAAGCAGAACAGGCAGTTGAAGAAAAACATACTGAAACCGAGTCTATGGTGTCTGACTGGTTGAGATCTGGGTCTATGGGTTCATAACGGGTTGGTGTAGGAGGACTGACAGCACCGGATCGGACGAGCGGCCCCAACCACCCTGCTACTGCCAGTGCTGCATCCAGGATCTCCCCCATACCAGGTGTACCACATAGTTCAGGTAGACGGAGAAATACATCAAGCAGTCTGTTTGTGGCAACCCACCTCTCCCACAGGTTGTAGGAGCCTGAGTCCACAAACCACCGGACAGGTTCACAGAGCTTCTGAAATTCCTCCTCAGATAGCCTGGAGAGGAAGCACTTGTTTGCTGGGTTCAAAGAGGTTCGCGTCATACTGTCAGGGTTTACAGGCAAGACAGAACCCACATGCAGACAAGAACTCTCACAGGGAGCCAGGAGTTACAAAGAATATATATTTAATGATAACAAATAGGGGTGTAACGAGATCTCGTTGTACGAAATCTCGTGATATTAAACTCCCGCGATATCTCTCGTTGAGAGGTAACGTTGTCTCGCTAATGCTAGCAGAGCCCCTAGCAAGTCAGCGTCACGGACAGCATGGCTTCGCCGGATGAAGTTGCTATAGAAGACGCCCCAACTACTTTTAAATCATTTGTTTGGCAGCATTTTGGATTTCCAATAGAAACGATAAATGGCGAAAGAGCAACAAACAAGACACGGACAATATGTAAGCACTGCAAGAAATTTTTACCGTACACCGCTGCTAACACTAGCACGATGCAAAAATCTCGTCTCGTTCTCGCAAACTCTGTAATTTGTCTCGTCTCGTCGTGTCTCGAGAGTTTTATGTATCGTTACACCCCTAATAACAAATCATAAGGCTGACAGTGCAGCAAACTCACTCTTAGGAGACAGGAGCAAAAACAGGAGACATCAGGGGAGACCCAACGATGACGCGACACTGGACAACACACAGGAGCTGACTTATAAACACATGACTAATGAGACAAAACACCTGTGAGGACACAGGTGAAAACCATAAGAGAAAATGAGGAACTGACAGACCAGAAAAACCAGGGGGTGCAGGAACAGAGACACAACACCAGATGGAGACAAAACATTACAGAACACAGAAACTGAGAGAAGGGAACTCAAAACACAAGGTAGACTAAACATTAAACAAATAAACAAAACAAAGGGAACACATAACACAAGGTGGGCTGTGTAACCACAATCCTCACACCGTCAGTCATTCCATCCTCCTGTCCCGTCTCAAGTCCAACCTGAACATCACTGGCTCCTCTCTGTCCTGGTTTCAGTCCTACCTCACAGACCGGCAACAGTTTATGCACATCAACTGCTGCTCCTCCCCCATAACCCCTCTATCCCAGGGTGTTCCCAAAGGTTCAGTGCTTGGTCCTCTCCTTTTCATCCTCTACAATCCTCCCGCTTGGTAATATCATCCGTCGTCATGGCCTCCATTTTCACTGTTACGCTGATGACACAGATTTACATTTCTGCTGCATCCATAAACCCCAACATCCACTCCACCCTCACCCACTGCTTAACTGACATCAAAATCTGGCTGAAGCACAATTTTCTCAAATTAAATACTGACAAAACTGACATACTCCTCATTGGTCCAAACAGTGTTACCAAGTCCACTCAAAACTTCTACCTCAACTTTGACAACATCACTCTCCCCCCATCCCCACTCATTTGTAATCTTGGTATTCTTCTCAACTCCACTCTCTCATTCGAATCACACGTCAAACAGATAACTTGGACTGTATTCTTCCATCTCAAAAACACAGCATGACTCCGCCCATCAATCCATGCCTTGGTCACATCCAGAATCGACAACTGCGATAGCATTTTGTATGGTACACCATCCAAAACTCTCAACAAACAGTAATATATTCAAAACTCTGCTACCTGCTTTCTCTTCTCATCTCTTTTTATTATTATTTTTAAAAAATGGTTAAATCATGTCATCTGGACCAGTTTCTTTAAGGGAGAAACGTTTTTGTCCCCCATCCAGCGGACTTCGTCGGTCTGTGGCCTACCAACCAGATCTGTCCCATAGGAAGGCTACCCATGGGTCAGATCTGTTTGGCAGGCCACAAACGGACAAAGTTCTCTGGACGGAGGATGAAACATTCACTCTTCAGTCCCTCAGCATTGGGGACATGGAGTTATGACTACCTTTAACTCTCGGCTCGTCCTTTAACTTTACAAATCATGTTCCTTTGAGGAAAACTCAGCACCTGATTTAACTGCTTATAAATACTATCTTAAAATATTTTTCCCACCAAAAAAAAAGTCAGTAAAGGTACTCCCCGAATTACGACGCAGTTCCGTTCCTACGCCCGTTCGTAACACGGAAATCGTCGTAAGTCGGAAAATACGTCCAAACGGCACCTCATACATGCACCTCATACGTCCAAACGGCCCCTCATACATCCAAACGGCACCTCATACATACAGTACTGTATTTTTACCAAGCACTTAACACATTACCCTACATATTTATCAAAAAACACATTCATTTGGCAGCACGGTGGCACAACTGGTAGAGCTGCTGCCTCTCAGCGAGAAGGTTGCCGGTTCAAATCCCGGTCCGGGGGCCTTTCTGGGTGGAGTTTGCATGTTCTCCCCGTGCATGCGTGGGTTTCCTCCGGGTACTCCGGTTTCCTCCCACAGACCAAAAACATGCACGTTAGGCTGATTGGTGACTCTAAATTGACCCTAGGTGTGAGTGTGAGAGTGGATGGTTGTTTGGTGTGAGTCAGAGCCATATAAAGTGAGAGTTGCGACACTTCCATAGAGATCCGTTGTAAGAATGGAATGCGGAAGTCACGTGGGTCATGGAGGGGGCGATTCGTTCCATGGCTCTGTTTAACCATAGACTCTGCCTGCAGTAGCGCTCCGTTGCCGCCAGAGGGCGCAGCTCCACAAGGTTTCCATGGCCGTTGTTTGGAACGATTGACTGCCAGTTGGCGACTTCAAAGAGTGTCAGAACTCTCTATATATACGGCTCTGGTGTGAGTGAGACAGGTCCCTCTTGTAAATGAGTCCCCATGACTCAACGAGGCTAGCCTGTATAAATAAAGGTTGAATGAATTTGGAGCCATAATGAAGGAAAAAAAAGAGATAATTTCTTACTGGAAGCTGGCCAATTCTTCCTCCGTCTGTTAGCATGTTAGCTCGTGCACCTCCGAGCTCAGCTTCACGTGGTCAACAGCATTTACAGCAACGTCTGTTAGCATGTTAGCTCATTGCTAGCATGTTAGCTCATTGCTCAGCTGTAGCCTGTTTGTCTCGTAAGCCTCCGCTCAAAACAATAAGGTCTCCTGTATTTCCACGTGCGGTCCAGCAGTCCAGAGTTAGCATATTTAGCATATTAGCCCCTCCTCCTGACCTCTGCTCCAGTCTGCCTGAGGTCTCCTGTAAGTTTCCAGCACGTCAAGCTCCCCCTCCCTCCCTCTCTCCTGTAAGTTTCCACTGAGCGTGCGTCAAGCTCCCCCCTCCCTCTTGCTCCCTCCTGTAAGTTTAGTTTCTCTTGTAAGTTTAGGCCCTGTTTACACGGACACTGTGTGGGGGAAACGGAACTTTTGGGTATTAATTAGGTTGAAAGTTTTGCATTGATATGGGCCAAGATGGTGTAGTGGCTAGGGAATCAGACTTGGGATCCGAAGGACCCAGGTTCAAACCCCGGCCACGGCACACCTTGGGGTGTCTATATGAGTGCACATCCATTTTCCACCGGTTCCCCAGGCGCTGACCACGGCTGCTCACTGCACCACCTGGTGGTGGTTGGGTTAAATGCAGAGGCCAATTTCGTCTGTCAAGTATGGGAAACATACACAGATGACAAAAATGTGACATTTATTTTTATTTATTTATTTATTCTGTGGATACGACTCTCTCCCCCCCACCCCCGTCCTCATGACTTTACTGTAGTTACCATGCTGGGCCATTAGATGGCGCTGTGATTTTTGGAACCTTCACTACTGCGCACGCGTGCTGCCTGGGGTAAACAGAGCAGACGAGGCAGCCTGTTTTCCTCTCTGGCTAAAAGTTCAGCTACTACAAGTTGTTGTCAACAAGTTAACAACAAGTTAAAGCTGGAATTTGGATAAGAGTCAACAGATTTGACACCAAGTGGGACCGCTTCATCTAACAAGCTGCCCACCAGTTGCTGACTGGACCGGAACCGCGTCAACATGTCTGACTTTAGTCCGTGAGAATCAGCTGATTTCCAGCAGCGCTACAAGGTAAACAATGTTCTTAATAATGTTTCCTTGTGTTTAGTTCGATCACAGAACAACCAACTGAGGTTTTATTTTTATTTTTTTCCTGCGAGGTCGAAGCTGTTCCACGAAGCGGACCGGCGGTTCGGATGTGGGTCCAGTGTCCACCAGGATGAAAACAACAGAGTCCAGTTCATTAAAGTTCGGTTAACGTGTTTTTAAAAGTGTTCAATTTAATTCTCAGTGTTTGTGACATGAGTTTGTGGTGTTGAATAAATAAATAAATTAAAAATCAACCTGGTGTCTTCATTTTCAGCAGCATGTTAGGCATGACGTAACGAGTCCAGATAGCTTCATTTAGCTCAGATAAATTTAAATATCTCCCACGCTAACATAAATACTGTTTATTATTGTTAAACTGTTAATATATAGCACATTTAGTATGTTATAGTGCAGCGTGACACGTGAAATGTCCGACTGCCTCGTTAACAGACAACTGGATCCAGGCAGCTGGCTCTCTTCCAACACAGATGCAGGTAAGGTGTAGAATAATTAAATATGAGAATCAAAATATATTCCATCAGCTATAGTTCAGAAAGTGGTGCGTGTGTCCACTGTCCAGTCCACCGCCATTGTTAAAATGCCGGCTGTCTGCGCGTGCGTGCTGCGTGCATGTGTTCAAACAAAAGCTCCACGGGAGATGTTTACATTATCAACGGGGGGTCAGCGAAAAACTTCCACCTTGAGAGCAGGGTCAGAAAAGTATCGGAGTCAAAGAGGGGGGCCAGCAGCGTCGTGTAGGCGATAAGCAAAGTCGCAAAGAGAAAGTAGCGGTTACACTCAAAATACGCGCCGTGTAAACTGGGCTGGCCCTTGGTTTCTCCTGTAAGTTTAGTTTCTCTTGTAAGTTTCGTTTTGGTACCGTATTTTCTGGTGTAAAGGCGCATAAACCACATAACTTGAAACAATGCTTTTCAATGGGAGGCGTTCGTAACCGCGAAACGTCGTAACTCGAGACCGTCGTAACCCGGGGACTACCTGTATTTTAAAAACATCTCAGTCTGAAATAAAAATATCAAATTTAATTATTTTAATTTTATTTGAACACTTTAATGTAAAAAATGTAAAGTAAGTTTCTCCAGGCCGCTACCTTCAGGGCTCGCCACAGCAAGCGAACTCGTATGAAAGATTTGAAAACGGTTTTACACCAGATGGTAAATGGTAAATGGAGCTTATTTATATAGCGCTTTCCAGCCCCCTGTGAGGAGCCCCAAAGCGCTTTACAATACCAGCCATCCACCCATTCATTCAGACATTCATACACCGGTAGTGGTAGCCTGCCTTGCAAGGCGCCATCCAGACCTACCGGGAGCAACTCGGGGTTAAGTGTCTTGCCCAGGGACACAACGACACATGGTGGGCGGATGCGGGATTCGAACCTCCAACCTTCCGATCAGGGGTCGACTGCCATTACCACTACACCACGGCCGCCCAGATGTCCTGAAGCAACCTGAGCTCGAACCTGCAATCTCAGGATTACAAGACCGCAGCGCTGACCACCAAGCTACTGCTGCCCCTGAGCTATTTGTTTAAATAAACTCTACATTTTAGTCTTTTAATTCATAAAATATTTATTTTACTGCAGTTCAAAATAATTAAATTAAAGGTATTTTCACCGGTAAGGTGACAGGCTGTCGGGTGTTGTCTTGGACTCTGGGGGGTTCGGGGCCTGAGGGTTCACCGTGGGCGGGGCTGGCAGTGGGCTCCCCCTGGGGCTGCTTGGGCTCGGGTGTCCTGTCCTGTCCTGTCACAGGGCGCGGGTTGGGCCGAATCTTGGATGTCGGCTACTCTCCACCCCAGACTGAATGGGCCTACCTCCTGGGTTTGGATGTGGGCTGCCCCATGTAGGGGGCAGGTATATGACTTGGACCTAGGGGGTATAGAGTGTGCATTGGGATTATGAATATAACGTGTTGTTATTGTTTGTCTTTCTGTGAGTGAGGGTGAGGATGAGGGTGGGTCTGAATGAGTGTGTCTGTGTATGAATGTTTGTCAGGCTGGGACTTGGACTGCCCCCTCTCTGATACATCTGAGGCTACGTAGTGTTGCGCTCCTGCCACGTGGCCCCCTAGTGGGTGTTCCTTTGCCTGCGGGTGTGCTTGGGGCCCTCGCTGTCTGGGGTTGGGCGCTTGGACGTGTGTCGGCTCAACCCGGTGGCTGCCTGGTGGGGCTCGGGTCCTCTGGTCCTGTCGGGTCTGGGCCTGAGGGGTGGGCGTCCCCGGTGCCCGGGCCTCTGTGACCGGCACTGGGGCTACGTCAGTGCAGCGGGCTCCGGCGGGGGCCTGTGAATTTGTCGCTGTTGACCCAGAGGGGTCATTGTGTGTAGTCACTGGTGGGGCTTTTCCTGTTCTCCCCTTTGGTCAGATCTGGGGAGTTGGTGAGTGGCTCGCCCTGTTCGGGTGGCCCTGGGGACTCTGGGCTCGGGGTCCTTCTTGGGGTCTTGGGCTCTGGTTGCCCCCTTGCCTGCCTCGGGCCTTGGGGGGGCGGATCTCTAATGCTTCACGGTTGCTATTGAATGTTCTATTGGAGGAAACTTTTTCACTTATGCATGCTCACAACCACACACAAATGGATGCAGGGATGTATATGTAGATATATGCAGATATGTAGATGGGTATATGAATGAATATGAATGTGTATGTATGTATACTGTATATATATTTGTAGGTATGGTATGTATATTTATGGAAATCTACTGCAGGGTCATGAATGTTGTTGGTCTTTGTACATGTGTTGCTGTGTTCTGTCATGTACTTTGCAGGATTGCAGATGGAGGTTGGGTGTGTTTGCCTAGTGCTTTTTTGTGGATAATTGTTGTGTTATGTTGTCTTACATTGTCTTTCTTTTCTCTCTATTATTAAAAAAAACATATCTGTGTGAGAGAATGGCTGTAAGGTGAGAAGGGAGGCCATCTATAAAAGGAATTAAAAAGAGAAGAAAAAAAAAGGTATTTTTTCCCGCCCCAAATGATTTTTGACAGTTTTCTGAACACCCTCCAGACCCCCCAGACCCGGTAGCTCATAATGAGGTTTGGATTTCAGTCAAACTTACACAAGTCTCGGTAGCTAAATGGTTTTTTTTTTCTAATCATTTTTGCTTTCAAATTAGTATTTTCATTATATTTCTTAAACCCCACCCGTGGTAGACTCCCTAGTCTTTATTAATTTTTTTCTCCTGTACTGAGCCGATTCTACGAGCAAGCTACAGAGCACGGTGCAACGGCTAACTATTTCCTGCCTTCAGATGGATCTCCAGCAGTCGGCCGCTGCCGTGGAGTGGCCGATGCTGCAGCCTGTATGCATGTGAAACCACGTTTTAGCAATAAATGTTCACCTGTGCACATGACAGGTGAGTTTTTGTTCTGTACATCAAAACCAAAACGATGTTGCCGGGCGGGACGAGAGGAGGGACGAGAGGCGGGAAAAGAGGGAAGACGAGAGGCAAGACGAGAGGCGGGACAAGAGGCAAGATGAGAGGCGGGAAGAGAGGCGAGATGAGAGGCGGGATGAGAGACGGGACGAGAGGCGAGACGAGAGGCAAGACAGGAGGCGGGAAGAGAGGCGAGACGAGAGGTGGGACAAGAGGCAAGGCGAGAGGCGGGAAGAGAGGCAAGACGAGAGACAAGACAAGAGGCGAGACGAGAGGCGAGACGAGAGGCGAGACGAGAGGTGGGACAAGAGGCAAGACGAGAGGCAAGACGAGAGGCGGGACGAGAGAAGGGACAAGAGGCAAGACGAGAGGCGGGGCGAGAGGCAAGACGAGAGGCGGGACGAGAGGCGAGATGAGAAGCGGGACAAGAGGCAAGACGAGAGGCGGGACAAGAAGTGAGACGAGAGGCAGGACAATAGCCGAGACGAGAGGCAAGACAAGAGGTGGGACAAGAGGCGAGACGAGAGGCAAGACGAGAGGCGGGACGAGAGGCAGAACGAGAGGTGGGATGAGAGGCGGGACAAGAGGCGAGATGAGCGGTGAGATGAGAGGCAGGACAATAGACAAAACGAGAGGCAAGACGAGAGGTGGGACAATAGACGAGACGAGAGGCAAGACGAGAGGTGGGACGAGAGGCGGGACAATAGACGAGACGAGAGGCGAGATGAGAGATGGGACGAGAGGCGGGTCAAGAGGCAAGATGAGAGGCGGGACGAGAGGCGAGATAAGAGGCGGGACAAGAAGCAAGACGAGAGGTGGGACAAGAGGTGAGACGAGAGGCAGGACAATAGACGAGACGAGGTGGGACAAGAGGCGAGACGAGAGGGAAGACGAGAGGTGGGACGAGAGGCGGGACAAGAGGCGAGATGAGAGGCAGGACAATAGATGAGACGAGAGGCAAGACGAGAGGTGGGACAAGAGGCGGGACAAGACGAGATGAGAGGCAAGACGAGCGGTGGGACGAGAGGCGGGACAATAGACGAGACGAGAGGTGGGATGAGAGGCGGGACAATAGACGAGACGAGAGGCAAGACGAGAGGCAAGACGAGAGGTGAGACGAGAGGTGGAACGAGAGGCGAGACGAGAGGCAAGACGAGAGGTGGGAAGAGAGGTGGAACGAGAGGCGGGATGAGAGGCGAGATGAGAGGCAGGACAATAGATGAGACGAGAGGCAAGACGAGAGGTGGGACGAGAGGCAGGACAATAGACGAGAGGCAAGATGAGAGGCGGGAAGAGAGGTGGGACAAGAAGCGAGACGAGAGGCGAGACGAGAGGCGGGACAAGAGGCAAGACAAGAGGCGGGACAAGAGGCAAGACGAGAGGCGGGGCGAGAGGCGAGACGAGAGGCGGGACGAGAGGCAAGATGAGAGGTGGGACAAGAGGTGAGACGAGAGGCAGGACAATAGCCGAGACGAGAGGCAAGACGAGAGGCGGGACAAGAGGCAAGACGAGAGGCGGGGCGAGAGGCGAGACGAGAGGCGTGACGTGAGACGAGAAGCGGGACGAGAGGCAAGACGAGAGGTGGGACAAGAGGCGAGACGAGAGGCAAGACAAGATGTGGGACGAGAGGCGGAATGAGAGGTGGGACGAGAGGCGGGACAAGAGGCGAGATGAGAGGTGAGATGAGAGGCAGGACAATAGACGAAACGAGAGGCAAGATGAGAGGTGGGACAAAAGACGAGACGAGAGGCAAGACGAGAGGTGGGACGAGAGGCGGGACAATAGACGAGACGAGAGATGGGACGAGAGGTGAGACAAGAGGCAAGATGAGAGGCGGGACGAGAGGCGGGACGAGAGGCGAGATGAGAGGCGGGACAAGAGGCAAGATGAGAGGTGGGACAAGAGGTGAGTCGAGAGGCAGGACAATAGACGAGACGAGAGGCAAGATGAGAGGTGGGACAAGAGGTGAGTCGAGAGGCAGGACAATAGACGAGAGGAGAGGTGAGACAAGAGGCGAGACGAGAGGCAAGACGAGAGGTGGGACGAGAGGCGGGACAAGAGGCGAGATGAGAGGCAGGACAATTGACGAGACGAGAGGCAAGATGAGAGGTGGGACAAGAGGTGAGTCGAGAGGCAGGACAATAGACGAGAGGAGAGGTGAGACAAGAGGCAAGATGAGAGGCAAGACGAGAGGTGGGACGAGAGGCGGGACAAGAGGCGAGATGAGAGGCAGGACAATTGACGAGTCGAGAGGCAAGACGAGAGGTGGGACGAGAGGCGGGACAATAGACGAGACGAGAGGCAAGACGAGAGGCGGGACAATAGATGAGACGAGAGGCAAGACGAGAGGTGGGACGAGAGGCGGGACAATAGACGAGACAAGAGGCAAGACGAGAGGTGAGACGAGAGGTGGGACTAGAGGCGAGACGAGAGGCAAGACGAGAGGTGGGACGAGAGGTGGGACGAGAGGCGGGACAAGAGGTGGGACGAGAGGGCGAGATGAGAGGCAGGACAATAGACGAGACGAGAGGCAAGACGAGAGGTGGGATGAGAGGTGGGACAAGAGGCGGGACGAGAGGCAGGACAAGAGGCGGGACAAGAGGTGGGACGAGAGGCGGAACGAGAGGTGGGATGAAAGGCGGGACAAGAGGCGAGACGAGAGGCAGGACAATAGACGAGACGAGAGGCAAGACGAGAGGTGGGTCGAGAGGCGGGACAATAGACGAGACGAGAGGCGAGACGAGAGGCGGGACGAGAGGTAGGACGAGAGACGGAACAAGAGGCAGGACGAGGCGGGACAAGAGGCAAGACGAGAGGCAGGACAATAGACGAGACGAGAGACAAGACGAGAGGTGGGACGAGAGGCGGGACAATAGACGAGACAAGAGGCGAGACGAGAGGCGGGACGTGAGACGGAATGAGAGGCGGGCCGTGAGACGTGACAAGAAGTGGAACGAGAGGTGGGACGAGAGGCAAGATGAGAGGCGAGACGAGAGGCAGGACATTAGACGAGAGGCAAGACGAGAGGCGGGAGGAGAGGCGGAACAATAGATGAGACGAGAGGCGGGACGAGAGGTGGGACGAAAGGCAGGACAATAGACGAGACGAGAGGCGGGACGAGAGGTGGGACGAAAGGTAGGACAATAGAAGAGACGAGAGGCAGGACAATAGACGAGACGAGAGGAGAAACGAGAGGTGGGACGAGAGGTGGGACGAGAGGTGAGACGAGAGGTGGGACGAGAGGCGAGACGAGAGGCAAGACGAGAGGTGGGAAGAGAGGTGGAACGAGAGGCGGGATGAGAGGCGAGATGAGAGGCAGGACAATAGATGAGACGAGAGGCAAGACGAGAGGTGGGACGAGAGGCAGGACAATAGACGAGAGGCAAGATGAGAGGCGGGAAGAGAGGTGGGACAAGAAGCGAGACGAGAGGCGAGACGAGAGGCGAGACGAGAGGCGGAACAAGAGGCAAGACGAGAGGCGTGACAAGAGGCAAGACGAGAGGCGGGGCGAGAGGCGAGACGAGAGGCGGGACGAGAGGCAGGATGAGAGGTGGGACAAGAGGTGAGACGAGAGGTAGGACAATAGCCGAGACGAGAGGCAAGACGAGAGGCGGGACAAGAGGCAAGACGAGAGGCGGGACGAGAGGAGGGACAAGAGGCAAGACGAGAGGCGGGGCGAGAGGCGGGACGTGAGACGAGAAGCGGGACGAGGGGTAAGACGAGAGGTGGGACAAGAGGCGAGACAAGAGGCAAGACAAGATGTGGGACGAGAGGCGGAATGAGAGGTGGGACGAGAGGCGGGACAAGAGGCGAGATGAGAGGTGAGATGAGAGGCAGGACAATAGACGAAACGAGAGGCAAGATGAGAGGTGGGACAAAAGACGAGACGAGAGGCAAGACGAGAGGTGGGACGAGAGGCGGGACAATAGACGAGACGAGAGATGGGACGAGAGGTGAGACAAGAGGCAAGATGAGAGGCGGGACGAGAGGCGGGACGAGAGGCGAGATGAGAGGCGGGACAAGAGGCAAGATGAGAGGTGGGACAAGAGGTGAGTCGAGAGGCAGGACAATAGACGAGACGAGAGGCAAGATGAGAGGTGGGACAAGAGGTGAGTCGAGAGGCAGGACAATAGACGAGAGGAGAGGTGAGACAAGAGGCGAGACGAGAGGCAAGACGAGAGGTGGGACGAGAGGCGGGACAAGAGGCGAGATGAGAGGCAGGACAATTGACGAGACGAGAGGCAAGACGAGAGGTGGGACGAGAGGCGGGACAATAGACGAGACGAGAGGCAAGACGAGAGGCGGGACAATAGATGAGACGAGAGGCAAGACGAGAGGTGGGACGAGAGGCGGGACAATAGACGAGACAAGAGGCAAGACGAGAGGTGAGACGAGAGGTGGGACTAGAGGCGAGACGAGAGGCAAGACGAGAGGTGGGACGAGAGGTGGGACGAGAGGCGGGACAAGAGGTGGGACGAGAGGGCGAGATGAGAGGCAGGACAATAGACGAGACGAGAGGCAAGACGAGAGGTGGGATGAGAGGTGGGACAAGAGGCGGGACGAGAGGCAGGACAAGAGGCGGGACAAGAGGTGGGACGAGAGGCGGAACGAGAGGTGGGATGAAAGGCGGGACAAGAGGCGAGACGAGAGGCAGGACAATAGACGAGACGAGAGGCAAGACGAGAGGTGGGTCGAGAGGCGGGACAATAGACGAGACGAGAGGCGAGACGAGAGGCGGGACGAGAGGTAGGACGAGAGACGGAACAAGAGGCAGGACGAGGCGGGACAAGAGGCAAGACGAGAGGAAGGACAATAGACGAGACGAGAGACAAGACGAGAGGTGGGACGAGAGGCGGGACAATAGACGAGACAAGAGGCGAGACGAGAGGCGGGACGTGAGACGGAATGAGAGGCGGGCCGTGAGACGTGACAAGAAGTGGAACGAGAGGTGGGACGAGAGGCAAGATGAGAGGCGAGACGAGAGGCAGGACAATAGATGAGACGAGAGGCAAGACGAGAGGTGGGACGAGAGGCAGGACAATAGACGAGAGGCAAGATGAGAGGCGGGAAGAGAGGTGGGACGAGAGGCGGGACGTGAGGTGGAACGAGAGGAGGGACAAGAGGTGGGACGAGAGGCGGGACGAGAGGTGGGACGAGAGGTGGGACGAGAGGCGGGACGAGAGGCGGGACGTGAGACGGAATAAGAGGAGGGACAAGAGGTGGGACGAGAGGCGGGACGAGAGGTGGGATGAGAGGTGGGACGAGAGGCGGGACGAGAGGCGGGACGTGAGACGGAATAAGAGGAGGGACAAGAGGTGGGACGTGAGGTGGAACGAGAGGTGGAACGAGAGGTGGAACGAGAGGTGGAACGAGAGGTGGGACGAGAGGCGGGACGTGAGGTGGAACGAGAGGTGGGACGAGAGGCAAGATGAGAGGCGAGACGAGAGGCAGGACAATAGATGAGACGAGAGGCAAGACGAGAGGTGGGACGAGAGGCAGGACAATAGACAAGAGGCAAGATGAGAGGCGGGAAGAGAGGTGGGACGAGAGGCGGGACGTGAGGTGGAACGAGAGGAGGGACAAGAGGTGGGACGAGAGGCGGGACGAGAGGTGGGACGAGAGGTGGGACGAGAGGCGGGACGAGAGGCGGGACGTGAGACGGAATAAGAGGAGGGACAAGAGGTGGGANNGTGAGACGGAATAAGAGGAGGGACAAGAGGTGGGACGAGAGGCGGGACGAGAGGTGGGATGAGAGGTGGGACGAGAGGCGGGACGAGAGGCGGGACGTGAGACGGAATAAGAGGAGGGACAAGAGGTGGGACGTGAGGTGGAACGAGAGGTGGGACGAGAGGCGGGACGTGAGGTGGAACGAGAGGTGGGACGAGAGGCGGGACGTGAGATGGAATGAGAGGAGGGGCAAGAGGTGGGACGAGAGGTGGGACGAGAGGCAAGATGAGAGGCGAGACGAGAGGCAGCACAATAGACGAGACGAGAGGAGGAACGAGATGTGGCACGAAAGGCGAGACTAGACAGCAACTCGGGTGGGGGAAGACGCCGCCTGCTGGGGCGGAGTTGAACGGCATTTCCATAGATTTTTTTTTTTCCTCAAAGATTCTGAAATATTCAAGAGGAGCAACATCCATTATCTTTACCCACTTTTTCCTTTTTTGGTCACGGGGGGTCACTGGTGCCCATGTCCAGAAATCACTGTGCGAGAGGCAGGGAACACACTGGACAGGTCTCCAGTCCATCACAGGGACACATAGAGACAAACAACCATTCACTTGCTCTCTCACCTAGAGACAATTTAGAGTTACCAGTAGAGGGTGACACGGGAGTGAATTTCTACTCCTGTCCCGTCCCACTCCCACAGAAAATAATCCTGTCCCGTCCCACTCCCAGGCTTGAGTAAAAAATTAATTCCTGTCCCGTCCCACTCCTGGTGCAATGACTCCCACTCCCATCCCGCTCCCATTCAAAATGACTCCCGCTCCTGTACCGCTCCCATCTTTTCTTCCTAATTTACTCGTAAGCAATACAATTAATTTGATTTAATCTTCACCACAATGTTTTTAAGATTAGGCTACTTTGTGTTTTGCAGTTTGATTTAAATAGATATAGCAACAGAAACAGTTCATCTGTGGCAGTAGAGGGAGGCATTTTTTGCCTTAATGTAAACAAAAAAAATTAAATCACTAAAGAGCACAAAACGTAGTACATGGCCTGTGATCTCTATAGATTTTCCTGCAGAGGACCACCTTAGTCTCTGTTTTTAGCTCATTTGGAGGTCAGTTAATTGAATAAACCCCAACATAGAATGTTGCATTTTACTCATTTATTGAGAAATTTCCTTAAAACAGTGACATTACTTTTATGTTTTCATTTTATCAACAAAAATACTGCACAAAACTTGTAAACAAAAGTGCATAAAGGCATTACTTTCACAATCCAGATACCTCTCCGCTCGTCTTTACTCCCTCCATTGCTGCTACTCTTTGAATTCCGGCGAAAGCAGTGGCCTGGGTCATGTAGTTCTTTTAACTTGTGTTACAGTGCAAGCTGGTGGAAAGAGAACTACAAAATTGTGACGTTCCATTTTTTATTTTTTTTGTCACGACATATTTCCCGCTCCCGTCTGCTCCCGTTATCTTTCGATCCTGTACCGTCCCAATCCCGTGAATAACAGTTAAGGCGATTCCCATCCCACAGGAATCCCGTGGGAATCCCGAAAAAATGTCAGCCTCTAGTTACCAGTCAGTCCAACATGCATGTTTTTGGTCTGTGGGAGAAAACCCTCACAGCACAGAGCGAACATGCAAACTCCACTCAGAAAGGTCCCTGGGATTTGAACCGGGGACCTACTTGCTGAGGGGCAGCAGTTCTACCAGTTGCGCCATTCACCGTGCTGCCCTGCGGAGCAACATCTTGTGACAAACAAAACACCTAAACAAACAAAATGTTTATTTTTAAACAGGAATTAAAGTATATTTTATTTTAATCAGGTTTTTTTCTCCCAAATTTCTAAAAAAATATTTGGTGTCCTCCTCCTAACAGAACGTTGTTTACTGGTTTGATAAACAAATACAAACATTAAACAGCCTTTTCTTGTTTTAGCCCTGCTGCTGCCCTTTGACCCGAGGGCAGCGGGTGTGTGACGTCAAACAGATTTACATCAGTCTACTGATCACAGGATGTACTGTATATGATTTATAGACTGTTGAAATTCATCGTTGGCGACATTAAAACTTGAAAGAGATTTTTTTAATAACCTGCAACAGGAAGTGAATCATTACAGAGGAAATAAAAACCAGTCAGAAGATGAAGCATTTAAATTAACTCAAATAAAAACTGAATAAAAACTAACAAAAAGATAATTTATTTACCTCTCGGGAAGAATTTGATAAATGTGTGTTTTTAGATTAAAAATTGTGTTTTGTTTGTTTTTCATAGATTCTCGTTCAGATTTGACTGAAACATAAAAACCAGAGTTTTCAGAAGGTGTGCATGCAGTCACGTGTCTCACCTGAGACCCCTGCAGGGTTCCGCGCAGCCGTCACTGCGCACATGCCCCAACTCCTCCCCGTGACGCAGTCAGGTTTTCAGAAACTTCGTAACTTCGGGTTTATTACGGTGTGACTCCGGGATGACTCCGGTTCCTAATGGAAAACCCCACAGCCGAGCGCGCGCATAAAAGGTCCAAACGGCCACAAATGGAAGCTGAAAGCGAACTTCCGGCGCTGCGGAGAGGACACGAACAGGGACACGGACACACACCGCCCCCCTGACAGACATGGACACCTGGACAGGTAGGTCCACACCTGGAGTCCGTGTCACAAACCTGGTTTCAGTCCGGACTCAAGAGACAGGAGGGTGGTACGGAAGCCTGATGGTGCCAAAACAAAAAAAAAATATTAGTTTACACATGTTTGAAAACTGATCACTAATCAGATGGTTGATGTTTTCATTGATCTCCATGGGCTTCCTGTTAAACTAAGACCACTTCCTGTTTACAGCTGTCTTCCTGCTGAGCTGCTTCCTGTTTGCGCGTTCGGTCCAGTCGGCGCCCGTCGGCTCGCCGTCCGGCCTCTCGTTGGCGTTCGAGGAGACGGCCACGCGAGCGAAGATGCTGGTGGAGAAGATCCTGAAGGACATCCCTGTGGCGCACGGCGCCGCCGTCAGCATCCAGGTACAGAGACCTGATTGGACGCTTCTGCTGGGCTCCGCCTCCTTTTTCTTCTTCTTCTTCTGTCTTTAACTGTGTCGTGTCCTCCTCAGGGTCTCGGCCTCGACTCCTCCGCTCTGACGTCCAACCTGCAGATGATGGAGGTGTCCCTGGGAATCCCTGCGTCCCCCGTCCTCAAGAAGCTGTCGGAACACTTCACCCTGGTCAGTCTACGAGGGTCTGGAGGGTCTGTCAGAGGTTTCTGTTGGGACTGAAGGATCCTGGTCAGTCTGCAGGTCTTTGGAGGGTCTGGAGGGTCTTGAGGTTTCTGCAAAGACTGAAGTGATTGTGAGAAGAACCAGAAGGTTCCGTCTGTTAGCTGGAGAACCAGGTCCTGGTCATCTCAGCAGCGGCTTCGGATGTTGTCAGTCCATACAATGGGCGCTATCAGCTGTTATCATCCCCATATGTAGCGGCGAAACTGTCACAATCTACCTCCTAGCATGTTTAACAGAACGTTATCAGTGTTGTTATCGCTGTGAGTAGGCAGCGTGTTTCCGTAAACCCGGAAGTGTTGTGTTTTTGTTTTTTCAGCTTATGTAACCGTTTTCCTAAACCTAACCTTAAACCTGACCCAGAGGACCAACCCTAAACCTAAACCCCTTACCCTTGTGCCTAAACCTAACCAAGACCCGGCCTAAACCTAACCCAAGAGCCTTTACTCTAAACCTAACCACGTAGCTAAAGACGGAGCCTGCTGTCATCGCTTGTAACGGTGATAACGTACCTTTAAACCAGGAGGTACAGGAGGGGCAAGCTGACTGCTACGTATGGTTGATAACATCCGAAGCGGGTGATCTCAGGGGGTTGACTTGGTGATTGTGACTGCTTGTCTTCTTCAGAAGGTTCTGTGGTTCTTCAAAGTTCTTGTGGAAGCTCAAAGATTGTTTGGGTCTTTGGAACAGAGGAGTACCGTCTTTGACACGGTCTCTTTCAGGTTTTTGGATGATGTGATGGACTTTTTTAAGGTTTTTGGTCCGTCTTTGGGATGCTTCAAGTCTTTTGTGAGGTCTTCAGGATCCTTGGAAGTTCTTGTCTTCAGTTTGTTTCTTTTAGTTGTTCCTGAAACATTTTATTGAGAAGACGGTCTGCAAGTCCTGTGGTGGTCCTGCAGTGGTTCTGGAGGTACACCAGGAAAGGTTATGGATAATTTAGGTTGTCATGGTTACCTGGAGGCTCACTGGTTCACGGTGGACCAGGTTTTGGAGTTCTTTGGGAAGGTTTTTTTGTTAACAGTGGTCCTATGAGACTGGAGTGAACCTAAAGGTTCTGGAAGGGTTCTCATGGAATCCAGGGTTCTTTTGATGAGCTCCTGTTGGTTAATCAAGGTCTTCTGTTGGATGTTGAGGAAGTTTAAAAAAAAATAAAGATACAGTACAGTATTTTTCGGACTATAGGTCGCACCCGAGTATAGGTCGCATTGTCCAATTATTGCCAAAGAATTGGAAAAATCCATATATAGGTCACACCTGAATATAGGTCGCACCTACGTCAAAATGTGGACCGTGTTTAGCTCTGCTGCAAATGTCTCTTCCACAGGAGCGCACAGCAAGGCTTTTAAGAAGATTAACACTTAAAAACAATTAATTGTTTGATAAAAATTATAGCAAATATGTGTCTGAGCTGAACTTTTCTTTAATAAATGAATAATTTTAGCAGGATAAACACCTAAAAATATATGTTTGTTAGCTGACATTATTGTAAGAGTGTGTCTCAGTTTAATTTTAGTTAATAAATGATTACAAATCAACTTATTTTATAAAAAGCCATATATAGGTCGCACCTGACTATAGGTCACAGGCCATGAAAAAATTATAAAAAGCCGCGACCTATAGTCCGGAAAATACGGTAGTCCCTCGCTACTTCCCAGTTTGTTTATCGTGGACTCGCTCTATCGCGGATTTTCATAATAAGATTGGACATGAGACACAATAGGCTGATTGAAGGATGAGCTGCACGACCGGCATGGAATTTTTATTTTAAATTAATTATTTAAAATTATTTAGCACCTGCTACATCTTTGTGCAGCCCACACTGCAGGAAAAGCTTCCTCCTGCAGCGTGTCAGGATTGCCGCTCTGCAGCGGAGAAGTGGGCGTGGTTAAGAGCGTTGGCAGGAGGCAGGGAGCTGAAATCATGACATTCTGTGTCTTTTAGAGCGTTTAGAGTTTAAAAACATTGT